>JAFBJQ010001129.1:0-16972 GCA_016785345.1 Trinectes maculatus
TTTCCTCTGTTAAAAGGGTTTTTTTGGCAGTTTTTCCTTGCCCTTGTTGAAGGTGTAGGTCAGAGGATGTCACACCCTGACAAGGCGAATCTGCTCCTCAACCAAAAACTTGACAAGTTAACTGAACTTTACTCAAGGTCTAATTCAAATTAGGTCATCACTGCAGTTATATTTGTAGGGGTTGATTTGTAATATATCACAAAATGTTCCCCCGAAAAAGAAAATCCAAATTGGTTGATGGTAGGAGAAATGCAGACAGGAAACGTTTGGGTACTGTTTTGCCTCCTCGCTTCTATGAAGAGGATGATGATACGCGTTTTCAAATTTTTACGGATGTGGTGCAAAACGGTATAGATGTTATTGACGACATGTTGGATGATGCACGTTTACATGGTGGTGAATATTCGAAAATTAAACTTGTTGACGATTCAAATGATGATTGGATGGATGATATGGGTTTGCCCTTTGACTATTGGCAGAAAGATAAGGATACGCGTTTTCAAATTTTTATGGATATAATGCAAAAAGGGAATGATGTCATTGACGGGTTACTTAATAATAAGATAAGATAAGATAAGATAAGATATACCTTTATTCGTCCCACATTGGGGAAATTTCGGCGTTACAGTAGCCACAGGGATAGCAGTGTGTATTAAACAGATAATAGAAAAAAGTAGTAAAAAATAAAAATAAAAAATAAAGAAATTGCAATAAAAACACTAGACATCTCAGAAAAAAACTAAATATACCTCCTATATACAAATATATAACAATGTGCAACAATGCAGTAATGTACACAATACAAAAAATACAGTGCAACAGTGTAGCAGCATTGGGTTTGTGTGTTGTGTGTGTTGTATGTTGTGGTCTACTAGGAGAACTGTTGGTTGTAGAGTCTGACTGCTGCTGGAAGAAAGGACCTGCGGTGACGTTCCTTCACACATTTTGGGTGAAGGAGTCTGTCACTGAAGGAGCTCCGCAGTGCTGCCACAGTGTCTTGCAGGGGGTGGGAGTCGTTCTTCATCATGGACAACAGCTTGGCTGTTATCCTCCTCTCTCCCACCACCTGCACTGGCTCCAGGGGGCATCCCAGTACCTCCCCACGGTTAAGAGTTAATTTAACCCCTACAAGGCGGCGGCAACCTCCCGTCCGCTATGCCACCACAGTGTCATAAAAGGTCCTCAGGAGCGCCCCCTGCACTCCAAAGGACCTTAGCCTCCGTAGCAGGTAGAGTCTGCTCTGGCCTTTCCTGTGAAGTGCGGCAGTGTTATGAGTCCAGTCCAGTTTATTGTTCAGGTGAACTCCCAGGTACTTATAGGATGTGACCACCTCAATGTCTTTTCCCTGGATGTTCACCGGTGTTGGGAGGCAGTGTGTTCGCCTACGAAAATCCACCACCAGTTCTTTGGTTTTTCCTGCGTTGATCAGGAGGTGGTTCCTCTCGCACCATCGCACAAAATCCTGCGTCAGCTTCCTGTACTCCCCATTCTCTGACGATTGCAGAGTCGTCAGAGAACTTCTGCAGGTGGCAGGTGGGGTCTGCAGTGTACAGGGTGAAGAGGAACGGAGCCAAGACCGTTCCCTGTGGGGCCCCTGTGCTGCAGACGGCGATGTCAGACACACAGCCTCCGGTCCTCACATACTGTGGACGGTTGGTGAGGTAGTCCAAAATCCAGTATGTGAGATGATGGTCCACACCAGACTGCCCCAGCTTGTCCCCCAGGAGTTTGGGCTGAATGGTGTTGAAGGCACTTGAGAAGTCAAAGAACATGACTCTCACAGTGCTCCCAGGTTTCTCCAGGTGAGAGAGAGCTCGGTGTTAGAGGAAGATGACAGCATCATCCACCCCAATGCCAGGTTGGTAGGCAAACTGGAGTGGATCCAACACTGGGCTCACCAGTGGGCGGAGATGGGCAAGGACCAACCGCTCCAGGGTCTTCATGAGGTGGGATGTTAGTGCCACCGGCCTGTAGCTGCTGAGGTCCTTGGGGTGCGATGTCTTGGGCACAGGTACCACGCAGGATGTTTTCCACAGCTGTGGTACTCTCCCCAGCTTCAGACTCTTATTGAAGATTAATCCAACAATCCCACACAGCTGGTCTGCGCAGGATTTTAAGAGTCTGGAGCTGATGCCGTCTGGACCTGCAGCCTTCCTTGCCTTGATCCTCCGCAGTTGGTTTCTCACCTGGGTTGTTGTGAGGGACAGGGTGGAGCAGGGGGGCTGTTCATTGGGTGGTGGGAATGTGGGGGTTGTATTGATGGGCTGAGCAGTGGGGGGTGGCCGTGAGTAGAGTGGAGCAGAAAGGGAGGAGGAGGGGGGAGGGAGAAGTTGGAACAAAGAACACTGCATGCAGGGGCAGCCGGGGGAGGGGCAGACGTCTGATCAAATCTGTTGAAGAAAGTGTTCAGATCGTTTGCCCACTTGTGGTCCCCCATAGCTTGGGAGTGAGACCCCCCATCGCCTGAGATGGTTTTCAGGCCCCTCCAAACACCGCAGACGTCCCTTTGCTGCAGCTGGTTCTCTACCTTCCTCCTGTAGTTGTTCTTCCCCTCCCTGATCTTCTGTCTCAGCTCCTTCTGCACAGCCCTCAGCTCATCTCTGTCTCCTGACTTGAAGACCCTCTTCTTCTCCTTAAGGAGGGCCTTGATGTCAGTGTTAATCCATGGTTTGTTGTTTGGGAAACACCGTACAGTCTTGGTGGGTACAGTGTTATCCTCACAGAATTTTATGTAGTCTGAAACACAGTGTGTCAGACTGTCAATGTCCTCCCCATGGGAATCACAGAATTCCTCCCACACAGTTGATTCGAAACAGTCCTTCAGAGCCTCGTTAGTCTCGTCAGACCATATCCTCACTGTGCAGGTCACAGCTGGTTGCCTGTGTACGAGAGGTTTGTACACAGGCAGGAGATGAACCAGGTTGTGGTCAGATCTTCCCAGGGGGGGGAGGGGTGATGAAATGTATGCCTCCTTGGTGTTGGCATAACACAAGTCCAGGGTTTTATTGTCTCTGGTGCAGCATGAAACATACTGGGTGAATGTTGGCAGAGTGGAGGACGGAGGGGCATGGTTAAAGTCCCCAGAGATGAGAAGGAGCGCCTGAGGGTGATCTGTCTGCAGCCTGCTTGTGACAGAGTGGAGGACATCACTGGCTGCATCACCGTTAGCAGAGGGGGGAACATACGCAGTTATCGCGATAACATGCGAGAATTCCCGCGGCAGGTAATATGGTCTCATACTAACGGCCAACAGTTCAATGTCCCGGCAGCAGTGTTGCTCTTTAATAGTGATGTGCCTCGAGTTACACCATCTATCATTCACATACACTGCCAGTCCTCCTCCTTTCCTCTTACCGCTCTCCCTCGTCCTGTCCGCCCGCACCAGTTTGAAGCCGGGCAGCCCCGCCTCTGTGTCCGGAGTGAGCGCAGTCATCCAGGTCTCTGTAAACATCATGATGCTGCACTCCCTGTATTCCCGCTGATGACGGGCTAACTCGTCCATCTTATTGGGAAGAGACCTTACGTTTCCCATGACGATGGACGGGAGGACGGGTCGGAATTTCCTTTTGCTGATGCGGCGCACAGTTCCAGCACGGCATCCCCGTCTCCTTCTCCTCCTCAGCTCGCGGGGAACATCGGGTCTCTCCGGGGGTTGCAGCACCGCGGTACTACGGAGCGCTAACAGCTGGTCCCTGATGTAAACAATAGGACCGCGTCCAGTGTCCCCCGACACGGACGAAAACAATGAAAAAAGTAAAAGAAAGACCAGAGCAAACACGGCGATTTTGGTCTCCATGATGCACAGGTCGATAAAGAACACAGAACAGTAAAGAAAGTAATAGAAAGTAATGTTAAAGACAGACAAATCGGGAAAAAGCTCAACTGGGAGCAGGAGCTGCTGTAACAGGCTACCAATCGGTTAGCGCCATGTTGACAAAGGTGTGAGAAAAGGCGTACAAGCGGGTTGCAGTGCATATGTTGACGTTGAAAATGAAAGTGTGCATCCTGACTCTCCCGAGCATGTTCCATGGCAACAACAGTGTAATATGTCCAACCAGTCTCCGGGCAATAAGATTAATGATAATAATGGAGATCAGTCTGGTTATGGGGGTGTCACGTGAAGAGACGTGCCTGTTTTTGACCGTGTGGGGATAACACAGCCTGTAGATTTAAGAAATATTTCACTTGACAATATAGAACAAGTGCCTGCTATTATGAGAAGTCAACTGTCCGGACTGATAGAGCATTGTGAAAATGATGCGCCAGAGAGCAGTGTAATGAACGTGTGCCTGCGAGGGCCCTCTCTGGCCAGTAACATTCAGACCGTTTTAAGGACGGGTGACGGGTCAAACACAGACCTGTTTCTGGAGCATATAGCACAAGTTATGCAGAGTAATGACACGTCACTAACAGATGACAGTCTGGAGTTTGTGGTATCCATGGCATATAATAGGAACGGTGGTGGTCGCTTAAAACTTGGTGGTGTACCTTACGATGAAATTTTAAAAAGAAAAGGAAAAACGCTTTATATACCCGTAAATATAGACAATTCACTTTGCTTTGCATTGTGTGTAGCGTGTTTTTTAAACCCTGCAAAGACAGAGCAGGAAAATCTAGCCTGGGCAAAACAGGTACACAATCAGCTGGATCTTTCAATTGATCACAAGGTTGGCTATCCTGACGTGTGTAAATTTGAGAAGTTATTAGACGTGAAGATACTGGTATTCCATCACAACAGAGGGTCCAAAAATCTGCAGATATACCAAAACAGCGATAAGCGTCATGAAAAAACAATCTGGTTATACCTTTACAACGAACACTACTGCCTTATCACAAATAAGACAGGCTTTTTTGGAGTGTCATTTGTATGCGAGCAGTGTTATGAACGGCATAGTTCTGTTTTGACACACAAATGTAAATATTATTGCAATGTTTGTTTAACTGTGTGTAGACCTGACAGGACGATTAAATGTAACGATAGTCATCGCCTGTGTCGTTCAAAGCACTGTTTCGATATGCACAAGCGGTATTCCACAGCACATCGTCTTACGCCATGTAAAAAAATCAAATACTGTGAAGATTGTTGCCGTTTTTACAAAACCGCTGCAAAACAAAAAGATGATAAACCCGAACACGTGTGCCAGCAGGGACGTTGTAAAGACTGTGGGTCTTATCTGGTCAGTGATGAGATTCATCAGTGTTTTATACAGCCTACCCCACCAAATGACCCAACTGACAAATATATTTATTACGACTTTGAAACGCGGTACGAAGAGGGGCGTCATGAAGCTAATTTTGCTAGTGCCATAACGTATGACAGCAAGCCATGGTACATCCCCGGTCCTGACTGCGTAGCAAAATTTGTAAAAAAATATAGATGCAATAGCTACCGAAATTACACATTCATAGCACACAATGCATCTAGTTTCGACAACTACTTGGTACTACAGTACTTCGCACAGCAGGGTATCACACCGACATTGACAATGCGTGGTAGTCGAGTGATTCTTATGTATGACAATACATTCAAACAGAGGTGGATAGATTCTTTTAGCTTCATCCCCATGCGCCTTGCTAAGACCCCAGAGGCCCTTGGCTTTGAAGATGTCGAGAAAGGCTATTTCCCTCACCGTTTTAACACCAGGGAAAACGAGTTTTATGTAGGCCCCTATCCAGAACCATACTTTTACGGCTATGACACCATGACCGAAAAGGAGCAATCCTTGTTCATGGCATGGTACAGCACTGTTCGCCACAATTTGTTTGATTTTCAGAAAGAGCTGAAAAAATATGGTTAAAACGATGTGGTTGTGCTGCGTAAAGCATGTCTGGTGTACAGGGAAACATTTATGAAGTGTGCAAACCTGGACCCATTCACATACACAACCCTAGCAGCGACGTGCATGGCTGTTTACAAGTCCATGTTCTTACCAAAAAACACTGTGGCATACACCTTTGATGGTGCATATCACAAACAACAAAAGGCATTTTCAGATGTGTCCATACAATGGCTCGAATACATTGCACATACACATAACTACACACTACTACACTAACAACACACATTCTACACGGCCTCAACAGCGGCGAAAAACAATTTGACAAATTTTTCACCGACGGCTACGACGAAAATACACACACCGCCTATGAATTTCTGGGTTGTTTTTTCCATGGTTGTCCGTCCTGTTATTGCCAGTCACATGTTAACCCCGTCACAAAATCAGAGTATGGCATGCTGAAGACCCAGCATGATGCAAAAATGGCATACCTACAAAACACACATAAATTCAACATAGTAGTCATGTGGGAGTGTGAGTGGCGCAGATTGCAAAACGCCGATAGAAACGTGCAAACCTTTGTTGCCAGCTACGAAGCACCCTGCAGGCTTAACCCCAGGGAAGCGGTATTTGGTGGCAGAACAAATGCAATTAAACTATTGCATGCTGTCAGCGCTGGTGAAAAAAATCAGATATTATGATTTTACATCGCTAGATTAACATGCTGAGTCTTTAAAATATTACACCCACTGTGTTGTTTATGTTGTCTGTTAGTTAGCCAGTAGCTAGTGTTTAGTTATAGAAAAACTGTGACGGTTTATTTGATTGAAGGTGATTTTATTGTTGAATAATTTTGCTGGTATCAATAAATTCTGTTGCAGTATTTGTGATCATTGTCCATGATTATTGTGTGTGTTTATGTGTGACGCATGCTGGATTACACCGGTCAGAGCTCGAATTCACCCCTTCCAAATTATATTTGAGACTGATAAGGTAATTTCAATTTGGTTATTGGTCCCTGGTAACAGGGTGGTGCCCCGTCTTTACTATTTATAGTAACTAAATTTTAATGATTGTCTACGACAATTAATATAATTAAGCTAATAACCAAATTGATCCTCCTTGGTCCAACCTAGTTGGTATCCACGCGAGGTTCTGTTTAATACATGTTGTGGCCTTCCCCAACATATAATATAATATAATATAATAGTGGTAGTGGTGCGTTGAGTGCGGTGCTGAATCCAGGTCCTGCATCTCCAGAGCATGTTCCATGATCAGCTGCCACCACAGTCGATGGTCCATAGAACATACAGTTTCTTCCCCAGGGCTGTGAGAGCCATCACCCCCCACAGCCCCCCACACAAACCCCCCACACCTCACGACGCTGCAGACACCTAGACACCTCCCCCGACAACAACACCCACACACTCACACTTATTTGCACATTGTGTATATTGTATACTGTTGTGTACACTGTATATTGTGTGTTGTGCACACACTTTTTTTTTTTTTGTACTTTGATTTTGTATATATTATGACACGGCAGTTGCACAGAAAATTTCACCAGACATGTCTAGTGACAATAAAAACAATCTTGAATCTTGAATCTTGAATCTTGAATAGAAGTGGCTGCACCTGGTACTGGAACAGTGGAGCACAAAGACTCCGGAGAAGAGGTTGAATTAGTAAGGTGCATTCATAAGACATAGATATAATGATATGATGTAGATGGAAGGAGGGAAAGCAGACAGGGAAGAGAAGGATAAGGTCTAAATGTCCCTTGACAGTCTAGGCCTATGGCAGCATAACTAAGAGCTGAGCTCTGGCTCCTAGTCTGCTCCTATGGATTTTCGGGATTGTGAGTAAACCTGCATTCTGAGAGCGGAGTGCTCGAGTAGGATGATATGGGATTATTAAATTTTGTAGGTATGTTGGTGCCATACCATTTAGAGCTTTGTATGTATGTAGAGTGATTCTGAATTCAATTCTAAATTTCACAGGGAGCCAGTGTAGTGAAGCTAATATGGGGGAGATATGTTCTCTTCTCTTGGTTCTGGTCAATTCACGTGCGGCAGCATTTTGAAAAAGCTGCAGGGTCTTTAAGGACTTACTGCTGCAGCCTGATAGTAATAAGTTACAGTAGTCAAGCCTGTACGTGACAAAGGTGTGGATTATTTTTTTGGTATCTTTAAGAGACAGGATATGTCTGATTTTTGCGATATTGTGCAGGTGAAAAAAGGCAGTTCTTGAAGTCTGTTTTATGTGAGAATCGAGTGATAAATCAGAATCAAATATAACTCCCAGATTCCTGGCAGTTTCACTGGGAGCAAGGACAATACCATCTAGACTGGCTATATCATTAGATAATGATTCTCTTAGGCAGGGGTGTCCACACTTTTTCAGCGTGTGAGCTACTTTTACAATGACCAGGTCAAAACGATCTACCTGCTGTAAAATATGCTATGTTTGTGTGTGTGTGTGTGTGTGTGTGTGTGTGTGTGTGTGTGTGTGTGTGTGTGTGTTTATATAAAACCTTTACGGCACAATACATTTCTGATGACTTGCACTGCACTGGTTGCCAGGTACAAGCAGACTACCATATGATCATCAGTCATGGTGGGATGGAATTTGGAAAAATATATGCAAACTCTCCATGAGGTCTGGATCTCAGCTCCATGTCTCGAGTCTTTAAACCATTTGTCAAACGCTGACACACACACGTCTCACGCTGCTCTGTGGAGCGCGCGCACTGTCAAGTTGTGTCCATTCCTGACATCGCATCTCGAGCTATGACGCTACGTTTCCAAATGTGGGCAGGTGCATGGTGACACTCGTTAGAAGTCGGACTGGTCGCATCGTAATTTGCGGAAATGTTTTTTGGCACGCGATCTACCCACACTACCGCCGCGATCTACCGGTCGATCGATGTCTATTTCAGTTTTGTCTGCATTTAATAATAGAAAATGTCTTTGAGACATGCTTGGAGTCTAACTAGTTGACTAGTTTCATGTGGTTTCATTGAAATATACAACTGAGTGTCATCTGCATAAAAATGGAAATTTAAAGAGGGTTTTCTAATGATGTTTCCTAATGGCAGCATGTATAACATAAATAACACTGGGCCAAGCAAGGAGCCTTGAGGAGCTCCATAGCTGACCTGTACGTATTGTGACAACTCATCATTAATTTGTACAAATTGATGTCTGTTCGATAAATAGGAGCTAAACCATTTTAGGGCAATTGCTGTTATGCCAATTAAGTGTTCGAGTCAATGAAGAAGGATGTGGTGGTCAACAGTATCAAAAGCTGCAGTAAGATCTAGGAGAACCAGGACAGAGATAAATCCTTTATCTGAAGCCATGTGTAGGTCGTTTGTGACTTTTGCCAAAACTGTCTCAGTGCTATGATGTACTCTGAACCCTGACTGAAAGTCCTCATATAGACTATTGATGTGAAGAAAATCATTTAACTGATTGGCAACAACCCTCTCAAGGATTTTTGAGAGAAAGGGAAGGTTGGATATTGGCCTGTAGTTATTTGAAACTTCTGGGTCCAGACTTGGTTTCTTGAGGAGAGGTTTAATTACAGCTACTTTAAAAAAAAATGTGGTACATAGCCAGATGACAGTGACAGATTGATTATATCTAGTAAATGACTGTCCAATAGAGGTAGAATTTCTTTAACGAGTTTTGTTGGGATGGGGTGTAGAATACAATTTGTTAGTTTAGATGAAGAAATTATGACTACGGTCTATGGTCAATTTGGGTAAAGCAGTCTATGTGTGCTGAGCTTACTATTTCTGTTTGCATGGATATGTCACTAAGACACTACAATGTGTGCATCATATATGAGAATGATATTTAACCCACCAGCAGATGTCAACATTACATCATGACATGGCTGTATAGGCAGGGAATTACTGCCCATTGTTTTTAACACCATTGGAATAGGGGTATGATTCTCACTTTAGGGGCAAGGAGACTGGGGTTCAAATCCATGACAAACCATGTTCTTGATGAACAGTGTAGTAGAGTTTTGAAGTGCAGTTATGATGATGCCATCACACTATGTAAGTGTGTGTGTGTGTATACACACACACACACACACACACACACACATACACTATGTAAGTGTGTGTGTGTGTATGTATGTGTATATACACACACACGTGTGTGTGAGTATATATACACACGTGTGTATATATGTATATATATATACACACACACACACTTACATAGTTACACACACACACACACACACTTACAAAGTGTGATGTAAGTGCAACTTGCAAATTCAAATTTCTTTGAAAAAGGTGATATTATATAACAAAGACATTCTTAAGTGATCCCAAACTTTGGAGCAGCAGTGTATATATAATATACTACAATCTACAGACTCATCAATCATCGTGAAATTGCTACTAAATTTTTTTCTGTTAGGATTATTTATCATATTACAAACATAAATCATAATCATAATTCACCGGCTTAATGAAGAAGCAGCTTTCATTAAAATAGAGCCTTTATTGTATAAAATTGCGTTTGATACAAAAATTGTCACAAGTGTAAATTACACAAAGTTTTTTAGCTGAAACAAGAAATACAAGGTTTTAAAATTTTTCACTGACACTGTGGTTTGGGTTAGTTAAAAGTTCTCACTGACACAGAAACACTCCACTTCAGTTCTGTCATCAGGAAATCCACCAGCAGCCAGTTACCAGATAAAAGCTGTACTGTATTATCAGATGAAGTGTAATGGATTCATCAGACAACAGCAACAAAGGCTTGTGCAGAATTCTGCCAGGATTCACTGACTGGACCAACTGTCCAATAGAGTCTAAGCAGCTTGCTCACCTTATACACAGTGACTGGCCAGGTGTGAAGAGGTGTAAAAGCAGATGTTTAAACTTCATGTCCAATTCATTATGTCAAGAAAAACAAAGATACAGTTCGAGTCCCATGGGGACCCACCTGATTCTAAGAGGCAACAAATGTAATGTACTGTGATTAGGGAGTAATGCCCCTTGCCAATGCCAATAAGAAGAAGACAATACTGTGTAAGAGATAAATTCAGGCAGATTTGACCAAAGCACACTGGAACTCACAGTTACTAATAGTCAACTGTCTAAGATCTTACTTTTAAAATGCAATAATGACACAGAAACATATACAGCGCTAAACAGACATAAATACAAATAAAAGACGTCACTATAAGAATAATTTGTTATTAACTGTAAAATAGCTTCATGATCTACTGTCAGTATGAGAATTGTAATTTTGGGCTTTCTGTGTAACTATGTCATAGTAACTTACAGAGTATGGACACAATAGCAGCAAACATACTATTCATAAATGGGATGATGAAAGTAAAGAGAAGATTTAGATCACAATGAAAAGCATCCACATGTCATAGCTCACTCATAGTCTTCATTACACACATGCACAATAGATTTACATGTTATCATAGTCATTTCATGGAATGGATTCATCTTTGTTGATTGGAGTAATCTCTACCTCTTCAAGAGGCCCGTGTTCAGCTACATACAGTCCAATTTGAAATGAGGGATGCAAATAATGTACAAAATATTTCTCACTGATCATAAGTCTACTCATTCAGTGCGTCATCATCTATGGACTAATTTCTTACAATTCATTCATTCATCTGTCATTTGTTTTCTGTGGTGCTGTGGATTATATAGCATGAATAAAATAGCAAAACACAATTTACAGTCCTGCTTCTGGTCTGCCAGCAAGGACAGTGTGAAGAAGAAGACAAATGGTAGGACACAGGCCAGGGTGGGGGTTGGGTCAGGCCTTCCATGCCTTAGCTACGTTTTAGGGCACTGGACTGATGAACACCAACTACTTCAGTCCTTTTTTCTTCCTATCGTGGAATGAAAATCAAAGAAGTATCTACTGGCTGTACTCACTCATCATCTTCTGTTTGTGACCTGCTGTAAGGAAGTAAGGGCATCAAATTTATGAGCATGACACAAGGGGGACAGAAATCAAACAGATCTGACGAAGGTCACCCTGAGAACTCCAGGATGACTGGAATGATGAAATGACCAAAGTGGGACATAGGAACCTTGAACAAGGCACTTGAGCTAAGCATCTGGTGTAAAACAGCATGTGTGAGCTGCACAGGGCTGAAGTTGGCACATGAGTTCTTTCCCTGGTAAAGTGGGCCAGACAAGGCCAGTTCTGGGTTAGGCACTTTGTCCTTTCCTTCGTCATAGGGCTGTCGGGCTGTTAAAAGGTCACAAAGAGTCTGTGCAGGGTGAGGGAGGAGGGGGGCACAGGTGGAAGTAGGAGCGCTCAGTGGATGGGGACGGGGGGCAGCTCTCCTCAGCTGACAGGTACTGTGAACGTGGAGTAGGGGGTGGAGGGTAAGGGTCAGAGTCCGAATTAAGGTCCATGTAGTACTTGTTGTGTTTGTCATGGCTGCAGTGGCCAGAGGCCTTCCAGCGCCCTGCTGACGAAGCCAGCCCAGGTGGCAGGTGATGGGGTGTGTAGTCACTGTCACAGACATCTGTGCTGCAAGGTGTAGTAGGTGGAACTGCACCACTGACAGTGTGGTAAGGTCTGATATCGATGGGGGGTGGGTGGAGACAGAGTTAGTTAGGCGTCACTTTAAATCTGACATTAGACTACAATTAATTTACATTTGAAATACTGGCAGCATTCATGTAGATACTGTGTAATCAGTGTGTCTCCTCTTCAGCGCCTGTATTCAACACTTGTTCAAAAATGATTCACCACGAGGTTACACGATTGCACTGGGTGACATATTCCTTCATCATGATTACATGCTCTAGTTTATACTGACTACTGTCAGATGGTGTGCCCATCTGACTATAGTCAGTAGTTATCCTGTTTATTTATTATTGTCAGTGTGAATGCTGAAATCCTGTTTACCACATTCACACTATTGCTATCCTGTCCTATCATAATAACACTATTGTTATTAGTGTGAATGCTGAAGCATTCACACTATTGTTATCCTGTTTATTTATTAGTGTGAATGCCTCTATCTTTCCACTCCTCTATCATAACTTTCATGGGGCTTACAGTGTGACTCTCTAAGCATCAACAGGCACCTACTGAAGCCTCATTCACTCCCATGTTAAATCTTGTCACAGACTTCAGCCTCACAGGCCTAAGAAGTGTTTTTTTAAACTGTCACATCTCAGCATCCACCACACTGTTTACACAAATCATACATGCAATATTCTGCTGTTTTGCTGCTTCACATTCATTTCTGCTATTTTCAAATATACTTTGGAACAAGTCTGACTATAATTCTGCCTTTTGTGCTGTTATATTGCTCTTCAGCTTTCTACTATTTGTTTCATTTACAATCCTGCTCTCATACTTATTCAGCAATTTATAACTCGTTTGGGAAATACAAATTAAAATACTGTGGTGTATACTCTGTAAATCCAGCTTGTCTGCCAGGGAGTTTCCTTGCCTTTTACCATTACAATTGCTGCTCCTGTGATGACGTTGATCCATTCGGCTTTTGTATGACTGCTTTATTCAACTGTATATTTTAACTTACTGTAAATTTAACATCTGACATTCACCCATTTTAAATCTGTGACAAGGCTTTGGCCTCTGAAAAACAAGTGGGTGCTTTCATATCAACTGTCATGTCTCAGCCATCCCCCATGCTACTACCTTTACACTGACACTACTACTAACTAATTACTTGCTGATTGCTAATTTTACTTTCTTCAATAGTCACTACTTCTACGACTTTTACACTGACACTACTACTAACTAATTACTTGCTGATTGCTAATTTTACTTTCTACTGTATTGACTACTTGTACTACTTTTACAGTGACACTACAACTAACTACTTGGTTGCCACTTATTTTACTCTCTACTGTATTTACTACTTCTACTACTTTTAGAAACTAACTACTTACTTGCTGATCATTATTTGTACTTTCGACTGCACTCACTTCTATGACACTGGACAGTCATCTCAATACCTGCTTTCGCACGAATTCGGCGGACCTTCAGCTGATTTTAGCTCCTGTTTTCAGCTCGTTCAGCAGAGTTCTGATGATCTGATGTTCTGTTGATTACAACAACTTAGCTAACTTGCGCTAGCTTGCTCTAGCGTTATGGACATCTCTGATACAGTTTGCACTGTACTTTATCATTCTGTTGATTATTACAACTTAGCTAACTTGCGCTAGCTCGCGCTAGCATTAGGGACGTCTCTGCTATAGTTTGCAATGTAATTCATTATTCTGTTGTTTATAACAACATAGCTAGCTCGCGCTAGCATTATGGACATCTCTGCTAACCTGTGTACTGTAATTCATCATTCTGTTATTTATAACAACTTAGCTAACTTGCGCTAGCTTGCTCTAGCATTACGGACATCTCTGATACAGTTTGCACTGTACTTTATCACTCTGTTGATTATTACAACTTAGCTAACTTGCGCTAGCTCGCACTAGCATTAGGGACGTCTCTGCTATAATTTGCACTGTAATTCATCATTCTGTTGTTTATAACAACGTAGCTAGTTCGCATTAGCTCGCGCTAGCATTAAGGACATCTCTTTTACAGTTTGCACTGTAATTTAACATTCTGTTGATGGTAATAACTTAGCTACTCCACGCTAGCTCACGTTAGCATTAGCAATACCTGTGACACATTTTACACTGTAATTTATAATTCTCCTGATAATAATAACATAGCTAACTTGTGCTAGCTTGAGCCAACATTGGGGGCATCTGTGATGCAATTTCCACGGTTATATATCATTCTGCTGATTATAAGAACTTAGCTAGGTTGCTGTAGCATTAGCATGCTACCAGGGGATGCTACTGTGTCCAACACAGATAAGACCTACAACTGCCACCTACAGTAGAGGAAGACGTATAACAACCCACAATTCAGCTGATTTTAGCTCCTGTTTTCAGCTCGTTCAGCAGAGTTTTGCTGCATTTTCAGCACAGCTTCAGCATTCACACGCATTTCCTTCAGGAAATGCACTTTTTCCAGTTAGTGTGAATGCTGAAGCATTCACACTATTGTTATCCTGTGAATTATTTATTTATTATTATATCATAATCTCCCGCCGGTTTTTGGACATCAATAACTGCCACAGTTTTTGTCTGATTTGTACAATTTATACATCAAAACATTCAGCTCCTTCAGGAGATGACTGGCACTGGCATCATCCACTCTAGCTGCTGTGCCTTTGATAACATAAAGTGGAATAACACAAGCTGGTAGCATTGGATCATGACAGAGAAACTGATCCACACTTGTCTGCCATTGTGCCTTCACAAGTTGATGGAGATAGTGTATTCAAGTGTTAAACAAGCCACTATAATTTCACCTGTTTCAGGTAGGAACAATATGTCTCTATTACAGTTGTAAACAATTTGTAGTAGATTATACTACCATATTAGTCGTAGATTTTTACAGCAACAACCTCTGTTTATATAACCTCTGTAATGGTGAGCATGCTTATTTGGCACACTATTTGTGATTCAGTTGACACTGCAATTTATAATTAATAATGAATTAATCAAGTAATGATTGATAATATGATGCTGATGCCTGCCCATAGCATGGTAGGTTGAGCCACCATTAGGGACATCAACTACCTCGCACTAACATAAGCAATGCCTGTGACACATTTCACACTGTAATTTATAAGTCTGCTGACTGTAATAACTATGCTAGATTGTGCTAGCTCGTGCTAGCTTGCACTAGCATTAGGGATGTCTCTGATACAGTTTGCACTGTAATTGATAATTCTGCTGATTACAATAACTTAGCTTGCTCGCACTAGCATTAGTAATGCCTGTAACAGATTTCACAGTGTAATTTATAATTCTGCTGAATATAATACCTTAGATAAGTTGTGTCAGCTTGCGCTAGCTCGTGCTAGCTCGCGCTAGCTCACGTTAGCTCACGTTAGCATTAAGGACATCACTGATTATCATTCTGATGATTATAACAACTTAGCAAGCTTGCGCTAGCTCATGCTAGCATTATGGACATCTCTGATACAGTTTGCACTGCAATTTATCATTCTGTTGTTTATAACAACGTGTCATTTTTGATACAGTTGTTGTTGTAAAGGTATTTTGCAAATCTTGTTCTAATATAATAATTCACATGATATTGCACATCATTTGGTTGTTGAGGTAAAACGATACTGAGCTGTTGTGTCTTGACATTATTGTCAAGACACAGAGTCAACACGTGTTGTTGCTGCTTCTATGTCACACATACACCGTTAAGTTGGATGTGGTCCAACTGTGTGTTACCTGTAAGATCTGTTGGTGGAGGGACTGTTGGAGGAGTAGATTTCTGTATTGTAGAGAGAGCGGTCAGTAGCTGGGGATGGTGGAGGGTTCAGTATCTACAAAGAAATACTTGTGTTATTTGATTGTAGAGAGACAAACCATGCATCTGTGTGTGTGAATGAGGCAGTGCACTACAGTGTATTATCTAGACCTGAGGATAGAAGCCCCCCCTGGGAGATGATGAGCTGCTGGATGAGGCTCCAGTCACATGGTTTCTATCATAGAGGGGAGCTCCACTGCTGCTGCTGCCCATCAGGTTGACTGAGCTCATCGTGGACTTCCCACAGGAAATACCTGCACACAGCAATTCACATATAATGTAATGTAGTGAACAAAGAACCACTCCTACAGTACGTCTGACCTTACCATGGAAGGTGCCATGCTGGGAGCTGCTGGGGGCAATGAAGTTGAGTGGTACATGGGGTGTACCACTGATGTACTCATGAGAAAAGGTCCCACTATGGCCCTTGTAGTGTCGACAAACCACATGCTGGCAAACAAAATAAGCTCCCCCGATTACAAAAACCAGCAAGATAATAGCAATGACTGGACCTATGGTATTAGGTGCCGTGCTGGGAATGCCACTGGAGGGGGGTGACAAATACTCTACATGTGGAAAAGGAAAAGAGTATTGTATAAGTTCACACAATATACATGAGCCTCCAATATACTGTATGTTGTTTTTACCACAGGCAAGCTCATCTGATCCATCAGGACAGTCAGAGTATTTGTCACACTGTTGTTTCTTTGTGATACACTGGTTGTCACCACAGCGGAATTGGTTCGGAGGGCAGATAGCTGAAGAGAGAACACACACACACACACACACACACACACACACACACACACA
>JAFBJQ010001129.1:16998-73866 GCA_016785345.1 Trinectes maculatus
ATATATATATATATATGTATATATATATATATGTGTGTGTGTGTGTGTGTGTGTGTGTGTGGATGCTTGTAAAATACAATACAATGCAATAACACAATGATATAATAGTATAATACTGTTGGGTTACTTTACTTGTCTACTTCAACTATAAACTACAGGGTTTCCGCTACACCACCACCCAGTGTCACTCCCTCCCGAAACCCCCCAGACCACGCCTCTCCCCCTTTTGGGAGAGGGGGAGTACCTGCCCCTCCTATGTTTTAAAAAAAATCCGGGAGGAAACCCGGAATTATTATTGTGTCATTTTCAGCTTTCTAAGTTCTACCGCAATATGTTGTAAGGTTTGGCAATATGCCGGAGTCACTTTGTCTATCAAGGGCATTATGGATAACTTTGTTGGTCATACTGAACAGTTATATAGTACTGTGCTTCACTGTTTTATGTGGGCAGAAGCCGTTTGTTCTGTTGGCAAAGATTGCTTTTTAAAATGTCAATAAAACATCAGTAGTATATAAATTCAACGGAGACAGTTTTTACTCCCAGACAAAGTTTGGGTGCTCCGTTGGACATCAGTACTCAACGTTTCCATTTCTTTAGAGCATTGTACTACATGTGGTTCTGTTGTTGGTATGGTAAAACTATGATGGCTCACAGCTGAGATATGCAATGTTTTAAGTTTAAACCTACTTTCACAGTCCTGCTCATCAGAGTTATCAGCACAGTCAGGTTCACCATTGCAGCGCCTTTGACCATCAATGCATCCTCCTTTATCACACTGGAACTGGAAGGTTGAGCAGACAGGGCAGTTTTCCTCGTCACTTCCATCATCACATTCTGAGAAGCCATCACAACGCCAGGCCATGGGAATACAGTCAATCTCCCCTGTGGAGCAGGTAAACTGCTCTGTGGAGCAGGTCGGAGGCTCTGAGAAAGAGAGAGAGAGAAGGAGGCAACATTTGTTCAAAGTGGGATGGAGAAAAGGACAGAAGATAGAGAGATAACATTTGATGTAGATGGAAGAATTGGCACCATAGAGATCAAAGTTTTCAATGTATGAGCATCTAGGTGCAGTCAGACAAAAATGGTGATGTGTCCAAATAGGAGTAAAATAACAACAGCAGTCCATAAATGTGATTATGCAATGTTTTTTTTTTATCAGATAGCTTATCATTACTGCCCTGCAGTCACTGCAGACAACGAGAGTCCCATATTCTCTGCTGTAAATTATGTCAATGAGATATTAGCAACCTTAAACTGGTTGGTCACTGAGAAGAGTCATTAGTGTCATAGGGCATTTCAATTGGACTTAACTCAATTTTGGTAAATTTTAGGATAGATTTTGGTCTGACTGCACCATGTGATCGTAATAGTGCAGACTGTAGTAACCTCCACAGCGCAGCAGGTCCTGCAGTAACACTAGCTGCATTGGACAGGAGCAGCGAGGTGTCCCATCACCTTTAGCAATGCAGATATGTGAACAGCCACCGTTGTCACGGGAACAAGGGTGGGATGCTAGGGAGAAAAAATTGTTGTTATAAAAAAGCATATACTTTCCTGCTTAACTACTAACTTAGCAAACCCCTATTAATACATCTTACTGAAATGCGGTACTCAGTTTGTATGGTGGAGGGACAGGGATCCATACCAAACTCTTGTGGGTCTATCTCTTCTACACCGTGAATGGAAGTAAGGTAAGATATCCGTCCTTGTATGCGTGTCCGTCCGTCTCCAGTCAGTTTATCCACTCTCTCTATCATCTGCTGCTGTCGATCGATCCAGTACAGATGGTTTCCAAGAACTGTTAGTCCCATTGGCTGCAGGATGTTTGAATCCTGGAGGACAATGCGATTGGCTCCTGAAGGAGATGCAATGACGTTATAAGAAAACAAATCATAACAGATGCGGGATTTCTGAAGCTGATTCTGCTTACAGAAAGGAAAAAACAAAAGATGAAATAACTATTATTTTCTTCCAAATAAATTAGTACTTTTGACAATAAAATATACATTTGAATTGTTGAGGATTTATGTAAAGATAAAGACTACCGGTAACATAAATAGGGCTCTCTTGTGTGCAACTTAGTCCATCTAGTAAAATAGATTCATTTTACTGGTAAAGTAAAAAAAATCTGTAAACTACCTGAGAAGGTTAAAGTAAGCTCAACTCATCTAACCAAATAAAGGCAAAAATGCTCTTGTTTATATCTATATCTGTTTGGTCTCAACTAATACCCATGTCTCTGTGTGTGTGTTTGTATGTGTGAGAAGTATGCATGTGCCTGTGTGTCACTATGTAGCTACCAGATAAAGTGCATTTTCTGATGAAAAAATGCTGTGCTGAAAATGCAGTGAAACTCTGCTGAACAAACTGAAAACAGGAGCTAACCACAGCTGAAGGTCTGGGCCCTGTTTCAGGAAGCAGGTTTAGTTAAAACTCTGAGTAAGTTGACTCAGAGTCAGAGGAAACTCTGGGTTTTCGGTTTCACGAAGCTGGTTCAGCTCGACTCTGAGTCAGTTACCGTGGCAACATACTCCGTAAACCTAACCTGCTCGCTGGCAGGTGTTATCCAACTAACCCTGAGTTTGTCCTCTTTGTCTGAGCCTGTGTGTGGACAGAAAGGCGTGGCAGACATGACGTGTGCTTTTTTGGAAGACCCGATTGATATCGAGGCACAAATACTGCACAGGAATCTCCGTCAGGAGAAAATCATCAGACCCCGATTAGACGATTTATCATTTCAACATGAATATTTATATGAACGTTACCGTTTTCAGCACCAATCATTTATCTCCACAACATTCTCAGCCCTCACGTCAGCACATGCTTTGTATCGCACTTAGTCTTTTTGCAAATTGCAACACAAACTGATGCACAAACATTGATTAGAGTTGAAACGTGTCAGCTTCGTTGCTGCGACGCAGCGCAAACGCAATGCACGCGCATCTGGTGGGATGTCGGGGTTACGGTGGGGGGGTCCGGAGGGGGGGTCAAAGAGGGAGATGCAGCTTTAAGCAGCTGCATCAGCAGAATTAAACCAAGATTCATAACTTTTCAGTCGGACCATTCATTAGTCTGTGTAGCAATGCACTCACATCCTTTAAATCAAAACCGATTTTCCGATTCAAATAGACAATAGGAAATAGTGACAGTGTTAAACAGTGACAGTGTTGGGACAGCTGAAACACTGACAGGCTGAATGCAGCCACTCACTGCTGTTCAGGACAGACTAAACAAACACAGTCTACCTGTTTGTACTATATTTTTATATTTCATCTTCTGTTGCTGCTAAGTACGTTTTGTACCTGTTGGACAGCACCTGTGTTCACAAACACACAAATAGAATATTTGTGTGTTTGTGTTGTGTTGAACATGAGAAACACTTGCGATATTTTTTTTAATTAATTCAATCTTCTGCCATACCACCTCACGATCCTTTACAGCAGCTGAGCAGCGACTGTGCTGCTCTGTTTTTGAATATGTGTTCGTATTCGGTGTAGCAATGCATAAGATCGTCCAACTCCACCCGGAAGAAACAGGACGTGTGGGGTTTGTTTTCATGTGTTGCCATGGTGAATCACGTTATCTTTGTTCCATTCATGAGGGCTTTTCACCACCGCGTGCGCGAGCTTAACTCAGAGTCAAAGCAACTCCGAGTTGATTGACCTAACTCTTATCCCCTGCTCTGAAACCGAAAACTCTGAGTTGGACAGCTCAGAGTTGGTCAACCCTGAGTTTAGATTTTAACTCGGAGTTTGTTAACTCGCCTTTCTGAAACAGGGCCCTGCTGTCTCAATGAATTACTGTGGGTTGTTATATCTTCCACTACTGCAGGTGGCAGTAGTGGTTATTGTCTGTGTTGGACACGGTAGCATCCCCATACCTGGTAGCATGCTAATGGTAGCTCGAGCTAGCTAAGGTATTATAATCCACATGTAACCCAGTTAAAAATATTAATATATAAATAGTGTGATTAAAAATGATGAAATTCATTAAAATGTTATAAAAATGTTGAAATCAGTTTATATATATATATATATATATATATATATATGTTTATTGTTTTGTTTGAAAGAAAATGTATATGTGAAAATTGTATGAACCGGCATCTATGGGGTTAATAGAGATTGGCTGGAACGTCACCTGTCAGGTGATTAGGGGGAAGAAAGAACGAGAAGGAGAGAGACCGAGGGAGAGAAGTAATGTGTAAAGAAAGAGTAATGAAAAGAGACAGTTGAACACACGTTTGTGATCAAGGTTTTGGAGACGTTCAACCCGACTCTCCAGAGGACTTCACGGTAACTTTTCCATATGTGTGAGTGACCTACTCAACCCGAGATGAGAGGACGACAGGAAGCTAACAGCTAACTCAGTAGCTGCTACCTGTGCGGCAGAGACTGTGGGAAAGGAGAGTGGCGCTGCAGACGGCGAGCGTACATCGGCAGTGACGGGTCTTTGTTTCCTCCGGACGGATCTTCTCCTCAACTCACCTTTTCCCTGCCACCAGCTCGTGTGTGTTTTGACCAACCCAAGCTACACCCAGGCCTGCACCGATTCTATAAAGGGGTACCAATTTTATGGTCAATAGATTAATAAGAGTGCCGGCTTTGGTAATAGTAGGTGTGTGGGCCCATAAATTGTATGGTTTTGATATTTGCATATACAGGGGGTCCTAGAGTTACGACGGAGATCAGTTCCTGAGAATGTGTCGTAACCGAATTTCGACGTAAGTCGGAACATACATTCATTGTGCCATTGTGCATACATTGTGCCACCAGATGTCGCTATAACAACACGCTAAAATAAGAGTTTATTATGGTGAATTGCCTTTTTTGTCCCTCTTGACACACCGTAGGGGTTGAGGTCACGAGTGTAATGAGCATTTCCTTTAGATTTCTGATATCAACCATGTAGACCCTGTGTTGTGAATAAACCTACGGTATTGCCACGATCCCGAACACATCTGTGTCCGTGTGCATCTCCTTACCGGCTGCCGCATTTACTGTATTTGCCTGGAAAAGGGGTAATTTCAGTGATAGTATTATTCTCCTTAGAAAAGGGAGAGAATTAATTTATTGTGTTTCCTGTGAAGAAGGGATAATTCATTTACAGTGTTTACCTAAAAAACCAAAGAGGTAGTTGGTCTGAAGGATATCTTATTTTTACCAAAAGAACATTCATCTTATTTTATTTTCACATTGTCTATCATTTTGTTAGGAAGTAAATAGTTGAGAACTAATTTTCTAAAACCTTGTGTTGTGCATTTTATTACTTACCTTAAAGGAGGAAATCACTTAATTTTGAGACACATATAAAGACCTGTGGGGTTTAAAATCTTAATAAAAAAAAGGTGAGTTCGTAGGTAAGTTAAAAATAGTTCATGTGTGTAATTTAAAAAGAGAGATTCAAAATAAACATTAAAACTGTGTTAATCAGTGTTAAGAATAGTTGATAAAAAAAGAACCCAAAAGCCCTACCCCTAAATTTAGTAACAACTAAGGGGAGCACTACACACAGAATAATAAACTGCAGTGCAAACTGTATCAGAGATATCCCTAATGCCAGCGCAAGTGTGTTGCTAATGCTAGCACAAGCTAGTGTGAGCTAGCTAAATTATTATAATCAGCAGATTTATAAATTACAGTGGGAATTGTAGCACTGGTGATGTGCCTAATAAGTATGTTACAATACACAGAGGTTTTTGCTAGAAAAATTACTACTAATGGCATCTGTCTATTTGTCTCAATAGTTTCCGACTGTAAGAGGTGAAATTCTTCTGACTTGTTTAACATTTGAATGAAGTATCTATATCAATCTGTGAAGGCACAATAACAGGCAAGTGAGAATCTTACTACGTTACTGTAATCAGCAGAATGATACATTACAGTGCAAGCTATATCACAGATGTCCCTAATGCTAGCGTGAGCTACCTAAGTTATTATAATCAGCAGAATTATAAATTAGAGTGTGAAATGTGTCATAGGTGCTGCTAATGCTAGCGTGTGCTAGCGTTAGCTAGCTACGTTAGCTAGCTACGTTAGCTAGCTACGTTATTATAATCAGCAGAATGATCAATTACAGTGCAAACTGTATCACAGATGTCCCTAATGCTAGCGCAAGCTAGCTACGTTATTATAATCATCAGAATCATAAATTACATTGGGAATTGTAGCACAGATGGTGTGCCTAATAAGTATGCCAGTCTTTACAATAAACAGAGGCTGTTGCTGGAAAAATTACTGCTAATAGCATCTTTAGAGTCTCAGGTAATAGAGTATCAACAAATAATTTCCAACTGTAAGAAGTGAAATTTTTCTGACTTGTTTAACATGTGAATAAAGTATCTACATCAACCATTGAAGATACAATAACAGGCAAGTGAGAATCAGTTTCCATGTAATTCCACATTAAGACCACTGAGCGTTAGTCTAAGTCTATAAAATTAATTTTGTAAAAAGTATCTGGAGTTGCAGTGAGAAAAGTAATAGCACTCAATTCCTGAAGGAGCTGGATTTTGTGATGTATGAATTGTACAAATCAGACAAAACGTGTGGCAGTTATTAGCGTCTAAAAAACGGTGGAAGATTATGATATAACTAGAAACAGTGTAAGCATTTCCTAAAGGAAATGCGTGTGAATGCTGAAGCAGTGCTGAAAATGCAGCGAAACTGTATAAATTGTACAAATCAGACAAAAACTGTGGTAGTTATTGATGTCCAAAAAGTGGCAGAAGATTAAGAATTCCACCTCATGTCATCAAAGGCACAGCAGCTAGAGTGGATGACATCATGATATCAATGGGCAGAAACATTGTACAAAATAATTTTTACTGTAAAAAGTACGTGAATGCTTTCAGCATTCACACTAACTAGAAAATAGTGCCTGTGCCTGTGTGTGTGTGTGTGTGTGTGTGTGTCTGTGTGTGTGAGAGAGAGGTGAAAGATGTGGGAGCTAAGGGAGAAGAAGCAGGAAGTTCTGCACAGATTGAAAAAAGGCAGAGCAGTGAGTGATGTCATCAGTGACATCTGCTGACATCACCCACTCCATGTATATCCAATAGGCAAAAACATGGTACACAAAACATTAATTTTGTAAAAAGTATCTGGAGTTGCAGTGAGGAAAGTAATCGCACCCATCTCCCAAAGAAGCTGGATTTTTTGATGTAGGAACTGTACAAATCAGACGAAAACTGTGGCAGTAATTAATTGTGTGAATGTTCTCAGCATTCACACAATTAATTACTGAAGGAAACTTAGAGCTTATGTTTATCACCTTCATTACTCAACATCACCAGAGAGCAAAGTCTGCTGTCTATTCATATTTAACAGTGCAGAAGCATGTGGAACAAGATGGGTAGCCACATATGAAACTAGAGAATAATGCCAAATTTACAAAAAACGACACGGCCTATTAATTAAAATGTTGTATCTAGAAACAATTTGCCTGTACAGCTGCCATGAGGTCAAAACATCATTAATCAGTGTAACGTCATCTGACTTACAACCAAAACAAACACATTTTAGACAGATAAGAATCTACTTAACAAGTTAAAGGTGCCTTTTCCCACAGTGTTTCAAAGTTAATTCAAAAGACGCCATTTGCACATAAAAAATTAGGATAATTAAATCCATTTCTCACTGGGAATCTGATTACATTCATTTCAGACTTGTGCAATTTGAAGGCGTTTAGGAAAATGTTGGAATTAAGTACTTTTCTTTGAGCACTGTTTACAGTAACTCACCTGTCAGGTCACTGCTCTCAATGCGCTTGAGATCAGTGTCGACCCAGAACAGTTTTCCCAGTTTATTGTCCAGGGCTAAAGCGACTGGTCTAATCAGACCAGTTGTGAACAGGGATTCTCTCTCTGTCCCGTCCAGACTGGCACCTTCTATTTTAGCTGAGCGCTCCTGCACTGTGGTAAAATACATGCACCTGCACAGGGGAGCACAGACATATTTATACACTGTAGAATACTGTCATTGTTTATTATCACTGTGTCACTGAGATACTAAGGTAAATTCAATCACACAGCTTTAATGACTTATTAGCTTTCTCCAATCTTCTTTCATAAATTGAATAAAATATATTAATTAAGAGAGCATATATTTTGGGCAGCTACCAAAATAAGCTCACCCTTTCTCAGCATTGACCACAATGGCCCGGGGTTTGTCAGTGTCATCCTTCAGCACCACTCCCACGCTGTGTCCATCCATCCTCTGGACATTGATAGTGTTGGTTGTCTCACAAGTCCAGTAAATGTGGCGGCTGTATGGGTCCAGGCTCAAGTCATGATGCTGGTTGTCCACTGGCTGAATGGTGCTGCTCACTATCATGGACTGAGAAGAAATACAGCAAAATCATAACATATTTTACTCATTGTGATCACAGTCATGGTAAGCCTGGTGTTTCTAATTTATTTGTTTCCTTATTTATGGTTTTCGCTGGTAACATTCAGGCATGGCAGGCCATCCTGGCTAATAAGTAAAACACACACACAAACACACACACACGTTTGTGAAAGTTGTCCCATCTGTTTCCTTTTCGACCTCTGCCTATCCATAACTTATTTCCAGTACAACAATCAGTTCTACAGATAGAAACATGGTTGTGCCACAGGCTCGCCAGTGTCCCCCATTGTGGTTAACCTATACATGGAGAAAGTGGACAGAACAGCTCTCACTACCTTCGTGGGGACACCACCCATCCGCTGGATCACATCAACTCTGTAGACCATAACATCAAATTCACCCAGGAAGTTGTTGAGGGAAACAGTCTGGCCTTCTTGGATTGCTCCGTACATACTGAGGACCGGACTCGACCCTGAACATTGAAGTCTACAGGAAACCCACACACACAGACCAATATCTCCGGTTTGACCATTCACCATCCCCTCAACACAAGCTGGGAGTCATCAGAATGCTACACCACAGAGCTCAAAATATACCCACACGCCATGATGGCACCACCAAGGAGCAACAGCTCCAACTGTGGCCCGTGGTCCATTTTTTAATGGGCCGTGGCAAGTTTTAAAAGTACTACTTAAAATAGCCCACATATGGCCTTGCATTTGACTTTATTGTACTTCTTAGTTTGAACACCCGATAGAGGTATGTCTTGAACAGCACCATTTCTCCACAAAACAACAGTAATCAAAGAAAACTTTTGGGGAAGAGTGTCTGTAATTAGAACCACAGACATAATTTGGCAGCGGCTTTCAGCATTCAACTAATAACTTGAAAAAAGTGCATTTCCTGAAGGAAATGCGTGTGAATACTGAAAGCTGTACTGAACATGCATCCAAAGTCTACTGAGTGAGCTCTCATAGCATGGTGTTCAGCTGAACGAGATGGAGAGAGCCAAAGGTCTGCTGAATTAATACAAACATAGTTGTAGTCATAGTAGTAGTAGTAGTAGTAGTGTGTGTGTGTGTGTGTGTGTGTGTGTGTGTGTGTGTTAGTGTGTGAGCGTGCGTGCGTGCCTGTGTGTGTGAGGTGAAAGATGTGGGAGCTAAAGAAGAAGAAGCAGGAAGATCTGTACAGATCGAGAAAATGGAGTGCCTGATTGACCACTGCTACCATCTGGTGGTAGAAAATATGAGAGTGAAACTTATGTTCCATGTATTTGCAATGGCAAAAAAATCCACAAAAAAAGAAATATTATGAATACTAATAATACTAATATACTAATAATATTAATACTATGATACTAATATAGTATAGTTATTATGAATAACAGTTACAATAATAATTAAAGTTGCAAGCAGCGATGATCGGGCCCGAGCACGTGTGCGTGTCAAAGTATGTGCTGGACCTTGACATGTTAAAAGTGACGTTTCCAACTACCACCATTAACTTTCCTTCCAGTATAAAAAGAGAAAGACAGAGCCAAACTTATGGAGATTTGTCATTGCTAAAGTCACAGATAGTGCTTGAAGTTTGAGACGTCGCCACGGCCACACCCTTCAGAAATTGGAAAAACTGTCGGCAACTTTTATTCCCCCATGGCTGAAGAGTACCCTGACCAAGTGTGATGCCGTTACCATTAAATTTGTAGGAGGTGTTCGATTATATGCGAGGTGTGTAAACAAAGTGTGGTTTCCAACCACCAGCAGGTGGCGCTATGGGTGAGTGTCACTATGAGCATAAGTACGTGTTCAGGCCAGGTCCAGCGTCCACCCTATGACGTTTGGTCATGATCGGACAATGTTTGCGCAAATTATAAGCAACTTTGTGTTTTGTGGGGAACACTGGCGAGTCGCTCAAGTTTGAGGTGTCGCCACGGCCACACCGCCCAGAAGTTGGAAAAGCTTTCGCCAACTTTTAATCCCCCATGTGTGAAGAGTAAACTGGCCAAGTCTCATTCCATTAGCATTAAACCTGTAGCAGGAGTTAAATCATATGCGCGGTGTGGAAATGGGCAGAAATGGCAAATTGCATCTTCCACTCAAAATGGCCGACTTCCTGTGGACTTGGGACCATGGTGTCAAGAGGCTTTTTTGTGCGTCTTGGCATGACGAAGACGTGTAGCGAATTTCGTGAGGCTAAGCCAAAATAACCCCATGCGGAGGTGTTTTTGTAATGTCTAGGGGGCGCTACAGAGGCATTTTCCGATGCTAATGAAAACTATGGCCCAATTGCATCGTTTCACACCACGCCTCATGTCCCTACCTAATTTGTGACTTTTCGAGCAAGTTTGGTAAACAACAACAACAACAACAACAATAATAATAATAATAATAATAATAATAATAATAATAATAATAATAACTCCTTCAGAACCAATAGGGCCTTTGCTGTTCCACCTCGGGGGGGTCGGACGTCGCAGCAAGTTAATAAATTAACTGTTAACTGTCATGTTACGACGGTCTCGAGATACGACGTTTTCGTGGTTACGACACATCTCCCATGAACTTCCTTGTTTCGGCTTAAGCGGTTTGCCCCGTAAATACGTACAGACTTCGCACGGGAACTAGTTGGTGCCGGCTCTCCAACACCTCCACAGCTTGGCTACTCTGCGTTGTGTTTACTTATGTGAAATGGACGGCTGGCGGGGGGTGCAGCGGCAGCCGGTAAGGAGATGCACACGGACACAGATGGGTTCGGGATCGTGGCAATACCGTAGGTTTATTCACAACACAGTGTCTACAAGGTTGATATCAGAAATCTAAAGGAAATGCTCATTACACTCGCGATATCAACCCCTACGGTGTGTCAAGAGGGACCACCAACTGAATTCACGCCAGCGGAGGAGCTGGCACTCCAATTGAATACATTGTCCTGTTATTGAGAGGACTGAAGGGGGGTCATCCTCACAAACTATGAGGAACCCCCAGTACAAGGGCTAAAATTCTGAGAACACTTTTTAAAGCTAAGTAGACCACGCGCACTGTGCGACACACTGTTACCATTTTCATAAAAGTGCCACGCGCACAGTGTGTGGGACTGTTGTGCTGTGTGTAAGGTGAGGGCCGATCAGCTGGCAGATCTCTAGAGAATCTGTTGCTCTCACATAAATGATTGTCTGAAAAAGCCTACGGATCAGCCCTTTCTCTGAAGATGCGCTCCCAGGTAAATGGCATGGATTGGGTTATTATTTTTATTGTAATATTTAATATTTTAAATGTAACTAATACATAGTATTTAAAACAGTGTTTCATGGTGTATTTAATTTAATATTTTATTGATGGTGATCTTCCCGCTTAAAAACACTTCTTTTCTTTGGCTTTTTAACCCGTGTGAGATGCACCTTTTATTGTGTAACTTTTATCATCATTTATTGTCGATGTGTTGGTTTTATCTATGTTTTTATGTTATGGTTTTCAGGCCTCTCCAAACACCACAGGCATCCTTTTGTTGCAGCTGGTCCTCCACCTTCCTCCTGTAGGTGTTCTTCCCCTTTCTGATCTTCTGTTTCAGCTCTTTCTGAACAGCCCTCAGCTCATCTCTGTCTCCTGATTTGAAGATCCTCTTCTTCTCTTAAGTAGGGCTTTGATGTCGCTGTTGATCCATGGTTTGTTGTTTGGGAAACACCCGTACAGTCGTGGTGGTTACAGTGTCACCCTCACAGAATTTTATGTAGTCTGAAATGTAGTGGGTCAGACTGTCAATGTCCATGGGAATCACAGAATCCTTCCCACACAGTTGATTCAAAACAGTCCTTAGGAGCCTTGTCAGTCTCGTCGGACCATATCCTCACTTTGCGGGTCACACCTGGTTGCCTGTGTACAAGAGGTTTGTACATAGGCAGGAGATGAACCAGGTTGTGGTCAGATCTTCCTGGGGGTAGCGATGATGAAATGTATGCCTCCTTGGTGTTGGCATTACACAAGTCCAGGGTATTATTGTCTCTGGTGCAGAATGAAACATATTGGGTGAAGGTGGGCAGAGTGGAGGACGGAGGGGCATTGTTAAAGTCCCCAGAGATGAGAAGGAGTGCCTGAGGGTTATCTGTCTGCAGCCTGCTTGTGACAGAGTGGAGGATATCACTGGCTGCATCACTGTTAGCAGAGGAGGGGACATATGCAAATATCGCGATAACATGCGAGAATTCCCGTGTCAGGTAATATTGTCTCATACTAACGCCCAAAAGTTTAATGTCCCGGCAGCAGAGTTGCTCATTAATAGTGATGTGCCTCGAGTTAAACCATCCATCATTCACATACACTGCCAATCCTCCTCCTTTCCTCTTACCGCTCTCCCTCGTCCTGTCCGCCCGCACCAGTTTGAAGCCGGGCAGCGCCGCCTCTGTGTCGGGAGTGAGCGCAGTCATCCAGGTCTCCGTAAACATCATGATGCTGCACTTCCTTGTTGGGATCTCAAACCATGTGTTCAGAACCCCCACAATTTCCTGAGTCAGCATTGCATTCAAATGCAACCTCTGCATGACCTGTGGCCAGCGTCAGCTGCCCCCCCCCACCCCCAGGGGTCCTGGCCACAGCACCCATCAGATAAAAGAGGCCCAGCAAACCTTATTCTTAGCTCCTAGGGCTTCCTGCTCTTTGCTCTCATCCCTGGTGCCAGTCTTGGAGAGAGCCTCAAGGCTCTCTCCAGACTTGGCTACAAAAGGGAGCACAACTATGACTTCTTTTAATTTTTCCTCATCGCTCATCCCCTGGTGCTAGTTGTAGTAGAGAGCCATACCAGGGTTTCTCAGACATGGCGCTAAAAAGGCAGCAACCAACAAAACCTTCAACCTTTCATCATCTCCCTAAGACCAGGCCACAGTCTCCAACTCGCCAGATGAGTGCATAGACTGTTGTTTCTCCTTTTCCGGGCACCGATCACTGCACAATTAGCTGATCGATGACACACTGTGGACGAGCGAGCAGAACCAGGGCTCTGTTTCAGGAAGCAGGTTTAGTGAAAACTCTGAGTTAGCTGACTCAGAGTTAGAGGAAACTCTGGGTTTTTGGTTTCACGAAGCCGGTTCAGCTCGACTCTGAGTCAGTTACCTGCGTATAGACAAAAAGGCGTGGCAGACATGGCGTGTTCTACTTTTGGAAGACCCGATTGATATCGAAGCACAAATACTGCGCAGGAATCTCCATCGGGAGAGGATCATTAGACCCCAATTAGACGTTTTATCATTTCCACATGAATATTTATATGAACACTACCGTTTTCAGCACCATCAATCATTTATCTCAACAACATTCTCAGCCCTCACATCAGCACATTCTCTGTATCGCACTTAGTCTTTTTGCAAATGGCAACACAAACTGAAGCAAAAACCTTGATTAGAATTGAAACGTATCAGTTTCGTTGCTGTGACGCAGCGCAGATGCAACGCATGCACGCACATCTGGTGGGATGTCGGGGTGATGGTGGGGGGTTGTGGCGGGGGTCAAAGAGGGAGATGCAGCTTTAAGCAGCTGCATCAGCAGCATTAAACCAAGATTCATTACTTTTCAATCGGACCATTCATTAGTCTGTGTAGCGATGCACTCACATCTTTTAAATCAAAACCGATTTTCTGATTCAAATAGACAGATAGTAAATAGTGACAGTGTTAAATAGTGACATTGTTAAATAGTGACAGTGTTGGGACAGCTGAAACACTGACATGCTGAATGCAACCACTCACTGCTGTTCAGGACAGGCTAAACAAACACAGCCTACCTGTTTATACTATATTTTTATATTTTATATATCTTCAGTTGCTGCTATGTACGTTTTGTACCTGTTGGACAGCACCTGTGTTCACAAACATACAAATAGAATATAAATGTTGAACGTTGAACATGTTAAACACTCGCGATCATTTTTTAAATTAATTCAATCTTCTGCCATACCACCTCTCGATCCTTTGCAGCAGAAACTGTGTTGCTATGTTTTTTTGCTTTTTTTTTTTTGAATATGTGTTCATATTCAGTGTAGCAATGCGGAAGAACCAATCCAACTCCACCCGGAAGAAACAGGACGTGCTGGGTTTGTTTTCACGTGTTGCCATGGTGAATCACGTTATCTTTGTTCCGTTGATGAGGACTTTTTATCTCCGCGTGCGCGAGCTTAACTCAGAGTCAAATCAACTCCGAGTTGATTGAACTAACTCTTATCCCCTGTTCTGAAACCGAAAAATCTGAGTTGGACAGCTCAGACTTAGTCAACCCAGAGTTTAGATTTTAATTCAGAATTTGTTAACCCTCCTTTCTGAAACAGGGCCCAGGTGCCTGTTCCTCATCTGTGATTGTTCGCGCTGCCCTGAGGAAACCATCACACTGATGCCTCCAGGAGAGCGAGCATACACCGCTGAGGAGCGAGATAAATGATCGCCGGACACCTAGCTAGGGATGCTGTGGACACTCAGAGCGGATCTTCGATGCCACGTTCCAAACTCCAACAGAGTGGAGCAACGTGAAGTAAGAGGCTTATGTCTGGGCAGAGACTAGAATAATGTTGCGTATCATTCTTTTACTTGTGATGTATAACTAACGTGTTGCACTGCCTTTATTTTGACTTGCCCTGTTTTACAATTGCATTGTCTTCTGTCTCTTCTTTCCTCTCTCTCTCTTTCTCTCTCCCACTCATGCACCCACACACACACCCACATGTGTATATAGCCACTGTTACTACCTGTGTGTTTGCCTATTAGTAGTTAGTTAATGTTTGTCTAGTTATAGTTTTGAACTGTGATGGTTGATTAATACAGAGTATTATTACCTCAAGTAATTATCACTATGTGTTAATAAATTCTATTATAGTTCACTCTGTCGTTCTTTGTGATTATTGTGTGTTTACTTGGAATACTTGCTGGATTACCACAGTCAGTGCTCGATTTCTCACCTTCCATTTTAAATTTTGAGACTGTAATATTACATTTTAATTTGGCCCTCCCCAACACCCTGTGTTCCCACTGGTGCCGGATCAGCGGCGTTAACTCCATCTTATTGGGAAGAGACCTTATGTTTCCCATGACGATGGACAGGAGGACGGGTCGCCCTGAACCATACGAGTGTGTCTCAGGGTGAGTTTACCATGGCTCCATTGTCTCTGGCCCTGCGTATATTCTGTCGTCCATCTAGCCAATAGACAAGCCTGTCCAACGGGTCGTAGCTAACAGCACGAACATTCCTCAAAACATGGATGGGTAGAATGATGTCAGGACTCTGCTCTCCCAAAACCATTCTGCTGATACTGGTCTTTTGACTAAAGAGCAGGAAACTAGAGGGAGCTGCAGACAGAGAAGCAGAGACAGAGATATGGAAGAAATTAAGTGGACTGAACACATTCGGTGGACAGAGCATTTTTATAGGCAAAAAGGGTTTGGGGGTTATTGAACGGTGTATCCTTTAACTGTTCAGTGGTACAGGAACTGATTTAAGTCCTACTTATCTGATAGATTATAGTTTGTTCATATAACCATTGACTCTTCCATGCACACAAGTAAGTCATGAAGTTCCACAGTGTCCTGTGCTGACCAACAAGCTGTCAACAAAGTCTCTACAATTTCATACATACATACATACACTACCAAACGTTTGGACTCAATTTCTCATTCAGTGTTTTTTCTTTATTTTTATTACATTCTACATTGTAGATACATATTGAAGACATCAAAACTATGAAGCAAAATCTATGGAATTAAGTACAGTCCCTGACAGAAGTTATGTTGCTTATCCATGTTGTTGAAACAAAAGCTTTTACCTGACTTTAAATTCATCCATTGGTTTTAGAAATGACTCATATGAAAGATGAAACTCTCCCGAATGAGGTGTAATGTGTGAAAATAAATTTGCTTCACTGCAGAAATATTGATCATTTATTTAATGAACACAGAAAGGTCAGATTTTGGCAAGACACAAGTTCTGTCGCCCACAGAAAATAATGTGAAAATCAAACAAATAATTTACTTCAAATACAAAAATATGTTTCATAACATTGGTGAATGAAGTTGTTGTGCTATTAGAGCCATATTTAATATTTTGTATGACTTCCATGAGCTTGAAGGACTGCATCCATGCGGTTCAACAATGATTCATACAATTTATTGATGAAGTCATCAGGAATAGCAAAGAATGCAGTCTTACATGCCTCCCAGAGTTCATCAAGATTTTTTGGTTTTGTCTTCCAAGCTTCCTCTTTCATTCTACCCCAAACATGTTCAATAATGTTCATGTCTGGTGACTGGGCTGGCCAGTCCTGGAGCACCTTGATCTTCTTCGCCTTGAGGAACTTTGATGTAGAGATGGATGTATGAGATGGAGCACCATCCTGTTGCAAAATCTGACCCCTTTTACGATTGGGAATGTAAGAGGTAGCTAATACTTCTTGATATTTTAGGCTATTGATATTGCATTCCACCTTGCAAATGTTGCAAATGTCGCACACCCCCATACTGAATGTAACCCCAGACCATGATCTTTCCACCACCAAACTTAACTGTTTTCTGTGTGAATCTTGGATCCATACGGGCTCCAGTAGGTCTCCGGCAGTATTTGTGGCGGCTATGGTGTAATTCAACTGAAAATTCATCTGAGAAATCCACCTTCTGCCACTTTTCCAGCATCCATCTGTTTAGCAGGCTGTGGGCCTTGGCAAATGCCACACGTTTTTTTTACATTGCCTGTACTGTTCTCCCTGTGCGTTGAGTACTTCTTGTACGTTGTCACAGTTTAACAGTCAGCCAAACTCAGGTATGACACTACACTTGAGCCAGGATTGGAGCGTCTTGCTCCCTTTATTTCCTTTCTAATATGGTGAAATACCACGAGTGAAACTGCAAAAGAAAATAATACAAAACTCAGTTTCCTTTACAGCATGTTCCCAATAAACAATGTTGAATTATACTATTAAAATATAACCCAAGAACTGCGCACCAAAAATAGTCATTCACATTAACAATAGGCTAATACACTATCATTGCTAGCTTACAATGTGGATACACACTTACATTAGCTCATTAAATAAACTTCTTGCATGACTTATCAGTCAACAAACATATGTTGTCACACTAAACTAAATGTCATGTACTCCTAATCATTCATATAAACAGCTGCTTTATGAACTTACAGCCATTGCTTTCGTGAGCATGAGAAGAGAAGAGAAGATTCAGAGAGTGACTGTCCGTCTTTCTTACTGCTGGCTGCTAACGTCGCTGCTAATGTAAACACTACGGAGCCTCTGATCACGCTTCAAAATAAAAGTCGCACTTTCAAAATAAAGGTCCAGTTCTCTTTAGAACTATAACAACTGAGTGTCTTTCATGTACATTCCTACCACAATATTAATGTAATTCAAATAATGCAAACATTTAAAGTATCTTAAACTATGAAAACGACTCTGAGGACAGAACATTGCCTTTTGTTTAGTGCTGGCTTCTGGGCACTGATTCGACCACGGAGGCCATTCCGAGACAGAATCCTACAAACTGTTCTAGTTGACACAGGGACTTGAGGTGACCAGGCCTGGTGGAGCTCTGCTGCAAGGGAAGAGGGGCTGGCTTTGGATTTTCTAACCAACAAACGTTCCTCCTGAGCAGTTGTCTTGCAGGGTCTGCCGGACCTGGGCTTGTTGAAAACATCTCCAGTCTCTTCAAATCTAATTCTTTGTACTTGACGCTGAGACACATTACAGGTGCCACCTCTGCAGTGGATCTGGTTGGATTGGGTGCATTGTATGACAAAGCGACAGAACTTTTGTCTTGCCAAAATCTGACCTTTCTGTGTTCATTAAATGATCAATATTTCTGCAGTGAAGCAAATTTATTTTCATACTTTACACCTCATTTTGGAGAGTTTCAGCTTTCATATGAGTCATTTCTAAAACCAATGGATGAATTTAAAGTCAGGTTATAAGCTTTTGTTTCTACAACATGGATAAGCGACAGAATTTCTGCCAGGGACTGTAGTAAACAAAAAAGTGTGTAATAACTCAAAAACTTTAGATTTATACTTGAGATATAGATTCTTCAAAGTAGCCACCCTTCGATTACTGCTTTGCACACTCTTGGCATTCTGTCGATGAGCTTCATGAGGTGGACACCTGAAATGGTTTTCTAACAGTCTTGAAGGAGTTCCCAGAGGTGCTGAAAACTTGTTGGCCCTTTTGCCCTCACTCTGCGGTCCATCTCATCCCAAACCATCTCGATTGGGTTTAGATCAGGTGACTGTGGAGGCCAGGGGCCTCATTTATAAACGCTGCGTACGCACAAAAGACAGCGTACCCCATGTTATGTGCAAAGTTTGGGATTTATAAATAACAAACTTGACGGGAAATGTGTGCAGCTCCGGAAACTTTCACCAACGCATATGCACAAAGACAAGAAAAGGAAAAAGGGTGACCTCAGAAGAAAACGTGGGGAACAGTCTGAAATGCCATATAAAGTAAACCAGAATATTCAGATTTCATATCACTTATGACGACTTTACTTCAGAAATAAACGTTTTCATCTTGTATACGTTTAAAAATATATTAATTCAGTAGTCTTCCAGGTGACAGTGGATGATTCTCACTGACAGTCCCATTCATGAACCTGCAGACCGCAGAGGAACAGCACTACAACCGGCTACATAAACAAACACGTGCTGTTATGGAGCGCGCCATCTGGCTCATGGAGGGCATGTGGCGCTGCCTTGATGCCACTGGCAAAGAGCGTATAAACCCCACACCGCACTGCCCCTCTACCTCAAGGGGCTTATTGCTTATTCCTTCCTCTCAGGAACACCCCTTAACACCCCTAATGCATATTAATTTGGGGCATTCCATTGACCGTTTATAGGTAAGTGTGAGTGTGGCATGAAGACCGCACAGGCGGCATCACAGAGCGGATTGTGATTTATAAAGGGAAATTGGCATAGGACGTGCGTACGCATCTTTTTATAAATCTGAATATTTTTGTGAGCAAGCCATTATCTCGATTCTTATGTATGCAGTCTTTTCACGCAAATCCTAAGCACAGTTTTATAACTGAGGCCCCAGGTCATCTGAAACAACACTCCATCACTCTCCTTCTTGGTCAAATATCCCTTACACAGGAGGGAGGTGCGTTTGGGGTCTTAGTCCTGTTTTAAAATAAATTATGGTCAAACTAAATGCAAATCGGACGGGATGGCATGTCGCTGCAAGATGCCATCAGGGCATGCAACGGACCATTGAATTGGTGAGACACCGTTGTTACTGACCGGGAATGTCCTCTGATATAAGGAAATGGGTACAAGAATGCGACCATTGTCAGGTTGCAAAGGACTCGGGCTCGGTGCCACATAGCTTTATGGGCCACTTGCTGTCATCCAGGCCAAATGAGATTGTGGCTATGGATTTCACATTATTGGAGCCTTTTCAAAATGGCCTGGAAAATGTTTGTGTTATGACTGATGTATTTAGTAAATTTTCTGTCGCTGTCCCCACTCGGGATCAGCGGGCCTCTACAGTTGCTCAAGTTCTCTGAAACAAGTGGTTTTACAGTTATGGGGTCCCAAGTCGCATCCACTGAGACCAAGGCGTTGCTTTGAGAGTCTCTTGATCCAACAACTGTGCTCCTTGTATGGCGTTGCAAAATCTCGCACCACTCCTTACCATCCTGCAGGGAATGGGCAGTGTGAACAGTTCAATAGAACCCTCCACAATCTGCTTTGTACCCCGGCGACATCACGGAAATGGAACTAGGCCTCTTGTTTACCACAGCTGCTCTTCAGCTATAATAGCACACTTCGTCAGGGAACCGGAGTCCCCTTTCTTTTTGATGTTCGGGTGGGAGCCACAGCTCCCCATTGACTTCCTTCTTGGTCGAGTCAAGGATCCTGTCCCAGCCGAGGTACAGGATTGGCTTATAGAACATCAAGCAAGACTGCAGGTGGCATTCGAGGGTGCTAGGGAACGGCTGTTGGCTGCTGCAGGCCGCCGGAAGGAGCGGCATCACCATAGTGTGAGAGGTCGCCACAAGATTCAGGATGTGTGGAGCTCTGTGGTCCATCAGGTAGTGCGCGCTCCAGGTCACGGTGCAGTTTACACCATTACACCGGTAGAGGCTTTACATTAAGTGCGGACCGTCCGTCGCAATATGTTGAAGGCTGTAGTTAGGCCTGAGCCTCTCGTTCCACCTCCAGATGCACAACCTCCCCCAGCTTGGTTGATTCCTCGGCTGGGGATCTCTATTTGTTGGTTCCAGAAACCCCATTGCTTTCTACCGCAGTAGTACCAAGCTCAGTTGGCGCCAAAGGCCATCTTTTGATAGCCCCTCTGGAAGGTGGGTTCAGCTCAGGTATAGCTCCACACACGGAAAGCACTCTCTTTGGCTATGCAGTGGAAGCTGCTGTAACTGGCAGCACCCACTCTCCTAGTGCAGCCGCAACTGAATTGGCGTCCTGGTGTCCCCGACCATCGGCCACCATCACTTGGTTGCTACTGTCCTGGCTCGGCTCGAGGCATATCACAGAAGCTGTATGCTGTCGTGGATCATTATATGAGGATATCAAGTCGAGGTTGAAGGTGTCCCGCCGTGATCGTTGTTTAAGTAACGACAATTCGTCCAAGTTTCTTCCCTTTTCTTAATATTATTAATTATTTAATTTTTTAGTGTATATTAAAACGTATCAAAATTAAATATTAGTTTTGGTTAAGTTGAGTTACCTTATGTTTAGTATTACTTTTCTTTAGTAATTTGGGATTAATTTGTTAATTTAGTTGTATTAAGTCAAATTTTGGTTACATTAATTTATTTTCTTTAGGGTTTAATATTTGGATTATTATTATTATCTTTATTTAGTTTAAGTTGGTTTATGTTAGGATTGTTTTGATAATTTTCTTAATTCCTTGGTTAGAGGCTGAATTTGTAATTATTGGTTTCTTCCTTTCTTTTCATGATATAAATTATTTCTATTGGTTTCTTTTGGTGTTGTATCGTTTAAGTGCGTGTTTGTTTTTATGTTACTTTTTTTTAACTGTGTCTTAGAACCCAATGAGGTTTCCCCACACTATGCTCAGTTCTCTTTGCGTATAACTGGTGCTGAGGTCCAAGCGAGTGGCAGCCCTTCCCTGGTGGTGGTGTTTTACATGGTTTCGGTTTCAGTGCACTGGTGATTTATAGTTGGTAATTTTCCCTTTTTGAGTTCCCTGCCGCTGTGGACGTAGTGCCCAGCCCTGTTTGCTCTCCTCTTATTCTCCTGCCAGTGTGGTGGCACGTGTCCTCCTTTTGCTCAACATATTCCCTATCTTGCAGTCATTTTAAAGTTATAGTTTTAAACCAATCAAATTGTTAATAAAATTATTTTTTTGAACCACGTCCTGTGCTCCCCGGAGTGATCCATGAACCTGCGATGGCCTTGTATGGCTATTTCCTGGGTGTAAACCCCAGGTGGCGTTGTCGAGACATACCACACCCGCTCCCGCCACACATTCATTGGTTGAATGAATGGTTTTTGCGACTGCACTTGGGGATACATTCAAATGTTTTGCAATTTTCCAGACTGACTGACGTTCATTTCTTAACGTAATGATGTACTGTCTTTTCTCTTTACTTAGCTGATGGTTCTTGCCACAATATGGATTCTAACAGTTGTCAAATAGGGCTGTCAACTGTGTACCAACCTGCCTTCTGCACAACACAACTGATGGATGGCCATTAAGAAAGCATGAAAATCCACAAAATAACCTTGACAAGGCACACCTGTGAAGTGAAAACCATTTCAGGTGGCTACCTCATGAAGCTCATTGAGAGAATGCCAAGAGTGTGCAAAGCAGTAGTCGAAGCAGAGGGTGGCTGTTTTGAAGAATCTAATATAAAACATGTTTTGAGATATATGTTGCTGAATAGTTTTGATGTCTTAATTTTTATCTACAGTGTAGAAAGTAATAAAAATAAAGAAAAAACATTGAATGAGAATATGTGTCCAAACGTTTGACTGGTAGTGTACACACAGACACACAGACACACACACACTTACAGCTACAGTTTCGTGCATCAGGGTTCAATGTGTAGTGGGAGGCACAGCGACATTGGGCACCGGCAGGTGTGGCAAGGCACAGGTGAGCACAGTTGCCGTTGTTATAGGAACACTCATTGGTACCATCCTGCCGGGAGGAGTGAAATACTAAGATGTCCAGCATCAGCTCCAGCTGGCCCTGTGGACACAGTGAAGCAACAATAAGCATATGTAACCAAGGTTAAAAATCTACATTAAGGGAAAAAACAGTTAAATACATGTTAAAAATATATGTTAAGAAAAAACAGTTAAATACATGTTGAAAAAAAACATCTATATTAAAAAGGGCTAGAATCATATTAAAAAGCCAATTCATAAAGTACATTATTAATGTGAAGGATTTAAAATTTATATTTATCTAAAAGCAATTGAATTGTGAAAAGATAGATATGGGTGGGAGACGTGCTGTCAGCCAACTTGGGGGAAACCCCGTCTGTTCACCTATCAGGAAGAGAGTGGATGTCTCCTTGAGCTGCTGCGAGAGAGAGAGAGCAACCCTTGCGTTGAACACAATACTTACCTTGTGAAGTTAAAGGTCCCCACCTGTGAGTCTGATGCCAACCCTGCACTGGTAGCAGCAAAACAAGAAGAACTGAGACAACGACAACAGTTGTGGGAGGCACAGCACACCCCTACGTCCCCTTAAAACGGAGTCTAGTTCTTGTCGAGGGACAGACAAGGACTGATATTAATCAACCGCGTCCCATTGAGCCCAAGTGACGTGCCATGCTAAAACAGTCTTACACCAGAGGTCGTCCCTTTAAACTACCAAAAGGCTTAGTAGGCACAAAGAGCACAGCACAAGTGGAAGTGGAGGGGAGTCCCACGACCTCCTTACTGGACACAGGTTCCCAAATTACCACAGTCTCACAATCCTTCCATCAGCAACACCTTTCTAAATGTGAAATTAAACCACTGTTCGATTTACTTGAACTTCAAGGGGCCAACGGTCAGTGTGTACCTTACCTTGGATACACTGAGCTGCGTGTCACCTTCCCCAAAGAGTTTGTGAGAGTGGAAATTGAGGTGCCAACACTTGCTTTGGTGGTCCCAGATGTTCGTGACGATTCTGACTCACTCATGCTAATAGGCACCAACACACTTGATATATTATATGAGATGTACTGTGAAGTTGCTCCTGAAGCCCCTCATCCGACAGCACATGGCTATAAGGCCGTGCTCAAAGTTCTTGAGCTCAGGCAGAAAGAGAGTAAGGATACTAACCTTGGGCTGGTGAGAATGCATAGCAAAGGCCCGAGTTGGTCCCCGCTGGCCAAACTGTAGTCTTGGAAGGTTGTGTGGCAGTTAGTGGATACACTACTGAGAAATCAGTGGTTCTGGAGCACCCTTCCTCATTGTCATTACCAGGTGGGCTGTTAGTGAAAGCCTGTCTCATTGATTTGCCCACTAAAAGGCAAGCAAGCTCCCAGTAGTACTTACCAACGGGTCAGACCACAATGTTATTATCCCTCAAAGATGTATCATTGGTGAGATCTATGCCTTTCAAAGAGTTCTCTCACAAGAGCATAGTGTACTTACCACAAAATCAGACTGTCCCCAGAAGTCAGACATCACATTCAATTTCAGCGATTCTCCAGTTCCTGCTGAATGGAAAGAGCGTATCACACAGAAATTAAATAGTATGCCTGACGCTTTTGCACAGAATGATCTGGACTTCGGCAGAACTGAGTTAAGCACCAAATCAGGCTTTCAGATGAGACACCGTTCAAGCACCGAGCCAGCCCCATACATCCTCATGACTTGGAGGCGGTCCGTAAGCATCTACAAGAACTGCTTCAAGCTGGAGTGATTAGGGAATCTGAGTCTCCATTCTCATCGCCTATAGTCGTAGTGAGAAAGAAGAATGGGGAAATCCGTCTCTGTATCGACGATAGGAAACTCAATCTCCAGACTGTGAAGGATGCTTACGCACTTCCAAACTTGGAAGAGGCATTCTCTTCACTCACTGGGTCAAAGTGGTTTTCGGTCCTCGACCTAAATTCGGGATATTATCAGATTGAGGTTGAGGAAACGGACAAACCCAAAACTGCCTTTGTTTGCCCCATTGGGTTTTGGGAATTCATGCCTCAAGGGGTTACAAACGCTCCAAGTACATTTCAACGTCTGATGGAGAGATGTATGGGTGATATGAATCTGAAGGAGGTTCTTGTGTTCCTCCAGAAACACTGGAAGAACATGAGGTGAGGCTGATGAAAGTCCTGAACCGTCTGAGAGAATTTGGCCTAAAGCTCTCACCAGAGAAATGCAAGTTTTTTCAAACATCTGTCCGGTATCTGGGGCACGTTGTCTCCCAAGATGGAGTGGCGACTGACCCTGGGAAAGCGGAGGCCCTGAAAATGTGGCCAAGGCCCCAGGACCTGAAACAGCTAAGGTCTTTCCTCGGATTTGCAGGCTACTACAGACGATTCATAAAGGACTATTCTGCCATCATTAAGCCCCTCACAGAACTGACATCAGGTTATCCCCCATTGCAAAAGAACATCAAAAACAAGGCACAGCTTTACCAGTACCATGATCCAAAGAGACCTTTCGGTGATCGCTGGACTGATAGATGTGAGCTAGCATTCAACACCATCATTGAGAAGCTCACCACAGCTCCAGTTTTAGGGTTTGCCAATCCCAAGTTAGCCTACATACTCCACACCGACGCCAGTACCATGGGCCTTGGGGCAGCCTTATACCAAGAGCAGGACGGTCACATGAGAGTGATTGCATACGCCAGCAGGGGCCTGTTGCGCAGTGAGTCACGGTACCCTGCCCATAAGTTAAGAGTTTCTAGCTTTGAAGTGGGCTGTTGTTGAAAAATTTAATGACTACTTATACGGAAGCCAGTTCATTGTTGTGACAGACAGTAACCCCTTGACCTACATTCTCACCAGTGCCAAACTCGACGCCACCAGTTACAGATGGCTAGCAGCTCTGTCAGCTTTCACCTTTAAGCTCCAATACAGACCCGGTAAGCTGAATTCTGATGCTGACGGTCTTTCTAGAAGGCCACAAGGGGAGCTTTCAAATGACCTAAAGTCCCAGAAAGAGCAGGAGCGCATTAGTCAGTTCACGCAAACACATTTGGCTGACCTTGAGTGTGTTGTGAGCCAAGACACTGTACAGGCAGTCTGTGAAAGGCATCTTGTTTATGGTGTATCACACGAATGTGGAGACGAAGATGGAGGCATGACGCTCGTGCAATCCCTAGCGATCTCTCCGGAGGCTGTACCAGACAGTTTTGGGAATGAAAGGCAGCATGGTGGATTACCTGGTCTCCCTCATCTGTCCGAGAGAGAGATCGGAGACAAGCAGCGAGCTGATCCCTCTCTCCGGGAGGTAATAGTTCACATAGAGAGTGGAGAGAAGCTGCCCTTAACAGTCAGAAAAGAACTCCCGGACATTCTCGTTCTTCTAAGAGAGTGGAATCGTCTCGAAGTGCATAACGAAGTGCTGTATAGTAAACGTCAGGACAATGGCAGAGTCACATATCAACTTGTCTTGCCTGAGGAGCTCCGGACTGTTGTCCTGCACAGCCTTCACAATGATATGGGTCACCTGGGTATTGAACGTACCTTGGATTTGGTACGGACCAGGTTCTTCTGGCCAAAGATGGCAGCTGATGTGGAAAGAAAAGTCAAGACCTGTGATCGGTGTATCTGCAGAAAAGCACAGCCAGAAAAAGCGGCACCATTGGTGAACATAGAGTCCACCAGGCCTCTGGAGCTTGTTTGTATGGACTTCTTGTCTTTAGAGCCTGACAGAAGTAATACAAAAAACATCTTGGTGATCATGGATCATTTTACAAAGTACGCAGTCGCCATCCCAACGCCAACCCAGAAAGCTCTGACCGTCGCCAGGTGCCTTTGGGATAACTTCATGGTCCATTATGGAATTCCTGGGCGCTTGCATAGTGACCACGAACCTGACTTTGAGTCACGGACAATCAAAGAGTTATGCAAAATTGCTGGAATCCATAAAATCCGTACAACACCTTACCATCCCAGAGGGAATCCAGTTGAACGTTTCAATAGAACATTGTTGAACTTGCTGGGAAAGCTTGACAATAATGACAAGTCACAGTGGCGAAATTTTGTGAAACCCTTAGTACACGCATACAATTGTACGAAGAATGATGTCACAGGGTTCACACCCTATGAGCTCATGTTTGGTCGCCAACCAAGGCTGACCATCGATTTGGCACTTGGGTTACCCATAAGAGATGGTGGGTACAAATCTCACTCAACACAGTACGTGCAAAAGCTCAAGTCCCACCTACAAGAGAGCTACAAGATAGCCATCAGAAATGCCACAAAGGTAGCAGCAAGAAACAAGGCAAGATTCGACAAGCATGTCACTGTTTCTAAGTTGGAGGCTGGAGACAGAGTATTTGTGAGAGCTGTCCGTCTGCGCGGCAAACATAAGCTTGCCGACAAGTGGGAGTCGGATATTTATGTAGTGGTGAAACAAGCTGGAGATCCTCCAGTTTACAATCTCAGACCAGAGAGCAAGGAAGGGCCCTTGCGGACCCTTCACAGAGATCTCCTACTTCCCTGTGGTTCTCTTCCACTGGAAGTTGGAAAGCTAGATTTGCCAAAAGCACACAGGCCGCAAACACGAAGAGTTGCTGAACAGTCTGATGTAAATGATCAGTGTGATTCTGAGGATGACATTCCCTATGAGTGGTTCAGAGAACAGCCAGGCCAAGAAATTGGAAGATTTACAACCGTCTATGGAATTCCCAGATCAAACATCAACCCTGAGTCCACCCTCTCGGAGAACAAGGGGAGAAGACAATGCCAGTCTATGGATACTCAGGTGGATGGAGATCACCTATCTGTTAATCCATTTAGTGATTCAGGCAACATTGAAGCAGGAGACCTACCTGATGTCCCATCAGCTGTAGCTGGGGGTGGATGCCTACTCCTTCTAGTACATCACCCGAAGAAGAGACAAAAACTAAAGAATCGACAGGTCCATACTTATCTTTCAATGTCCCTGGATCTACTAGGAATGACCTTCTCATCGAGAGGACTGTACAAACCCCTGACAAGGATGCCCCTGTGGAGCAACAAGAACGAGAGATGGATGGTAGTGCACCAGTTACCAGTGATGCAGTGCCTTCAGAAAGTATTGAAACTGATGGACCAAGCAGCATTGTACGACGTTCAACCAGAAACAGAAGAAAACCTGAACGACTGCAGTATTCACGTTTTGGGAGTCCACTGGTGTCCATTGTCCAGTCTCTGTTTCAAGGCCTCAGTACGGCCTTTACTGATGCTTTGTTGGAGGATGAGGATTCACAGACCAAAACCACTGACCAAAACTCATCCTTCAGACCTTTTACCAAACAGCCGCTCTCATGTACAGAGGCGTGCATGGATTCGAGGGGGGAGGGTGTAACCAAGGTTAAAAATCTATATTAAGGAAAAAACAGTAAATACATGTTAAAAATATATGTTAAGAAAAAACAGTTAAATACATGTTGAAAAAAAACATCTATATTAAAAAGGGCTAGCATCATATTAAAAAGCCAATTCATAAAGTACATTATTAATGTGAAGGATTTAAAATTTATATTTATCTAAAAGCAATTGAATTGTGAAAAGATAGATAGGGAGTTTATTTGAAGGGGATGGGTGGGAGACGTGCTGTCAGCCAACTTGGGGGAAACCCCCTCTGTTCACCTATCCGGAAGAGAGTGGAGCTGCTGGGAGAGAGAGAGAGCAACCCTTGCGTTGAACACAATACTTACCTTGTGAAGTTAAAAAGAAAAAAAAGTTGATAAAACTGATTAAAAAGTCATTGAGATCGATCTGTGTGGAGCCTTGGACTTGTGTGAGTGCAGCTGGAGAGACTTGACGTCTCCTTCATGCAGAAAAACGCATCGGTGAGCGATCGTTTTATTATGCTAAGCGCTAGCTGCTAACGCTAACTAGTTTAATGGCAGATGCCATTCACTAATGCTAAAAACATTAGCGTGACATTTCAAAGCTGCAAACTTAATCCAGTGCTGTGTAATATGTTGGTTTACATATTTGTTACGCACACAAGTGCGAAATGTACTGATTTTAGCACTTTTTGGTCTGTGCATTTTAAGCACATGAAGTTATATTTTGGTTATCTGTGAATGCTCCTTGTGAATATTTTGATTTATTAATTTATGATTTAAACATGCCATTATAGACATAAAGTGTCTTTACTGGCATCTGTTGTTTTGCATTGCAATTTATATGAGATATTGTTATATTGAAGGGATATTCTTAGTAATAATCTCTGATGTTTTGAAGATGTTTGTGTTTTTACTGATGTTGTAATGTCATTACAATGGTTGGTCAGTTTCATGAGCAGACTTTTGCATGATTTATGTTTTATAACTCATGATTTAAAACTAAGAGAATATTCTGACCTCACTGCAGGTCAGGTTTTTTTGTTGGACCCTTTAACCAGTGATCTATTTGGATATTGGAGCTTGGATCGAGAGGTTGATGGCGAGCTACAGCCCAGAGGAGAATTAGAGATAAGGCGCCTATAAGGATCGAGAGCCCAAAATTCTGCACTTCATTACATGTGCGCCTACTACCAACTGTGTGGTAGGACAAACTCTCTCTACTTCCACAGTGGACTGAACAGAACTAAAACTAGAGCTGATTTAAAGTGACTGAAACAAGGGGAACATTTTGAACTTTACACTTTAAAATCACAGCTGTGAGTTTTTTTTCCCACTTTTTGTTATTTTACTTAACCTGGTAAGATTTGTGTCAACTTGTATTATTATTTTTTTAAGTGTCTGGCTTATCCTTCCCATCCTTATATTAAAAGGGAAGCGTTTTGCTTTCTCAGGGAAGTTATAACTGTGCCCGAGTCATTCCTGGTATGTTGCTTGGTTAATCCTGGGCTCCGTAGTTGAATATAGGTCTTTTGATCCCTACTGGCCAATAGTGATCATCATCTCAGTAAGCTATTTCTGTTCCTTTCCTCAAAAGGGTTACACATAGTTAATATGCCAGTTTTATGACTTATTAATTGAAAGAAATGTTAAGGCTTAAACTACTGTAAATTCCGGACTATAAGCCGCTACTTTTTTCCCATGCTTTGAACATTGTGACTTATACAGTAATGTGGCTAATCTATGGATTTTTACGGCGCTAACGGGCTTCATGCCGCCAGTTAGCCTCCGACAACTTTCCTGCACAAAAACTGAGCTGCAGCCCCTGTCCCACATTTAGTACTAGCATTACTGTATTGGCACTGTATCCAGACATGCTCTGTGAACTCTTATATTCTCATTTATTCTTCGAACGCTGCGGCTAAACTGATCACGAAGCTAGATACAGCTCTATCCCCTCTCCTCTAAGCCCCTCTAGTGTCCCGGGGCGGAAGTCCATTTAAATTTTAAAACGCTGCCGTGGAAGAACAGCTGTCTAGACCAATAGGACAGTGCTTTTTGGTTTTCACTCACTTCCATTTGCAAGGTGTAGACGCCCAACAATGGCTGAGGCCGTTTTTATGCACATTCCACACAGTGACAGTATTCCATACAAAGCACTTGTAAAAAAAAATGCCATAACTTTAGTTCTACTAGGTCTATCATCAAAATTTATATACGCGTATGTAGATTGACTTCCGCATTAGTGACACATGATCAACCGAAGATTCTGCGACGCTCCGTTTAGCGTCTGTTTCATCCGAAGTGTGTTTCTTTCCATACCGTAAACTGCATCTTGTGTAACATCTTTCTGTGTAAATATCTCATGTTAGTTCGTGGACACCTGCAGTTTATAGACAAGTGCGGCCTATATATGTACAAATCTTGTTTTCTTCTTAAAATTAGTGGGTGTGGCTTATATTCAGGTGCGCCTAATAGTCCATAATTTATGGTATTTTCTTTCCAGGCATAAATTAAACTTTAGAAAAGTACAAATTAAAACCACACTATCAGTACTAATCAAACATTTTGATGAATTCTGAAATGTAAATTAAATAGGTTCCATACCTGCAGCACCACAGTGCGGTTCAGTCCACTGTGTTTATCTGCTCGCTCAATAGTGCGCAGATTGAAGTCTGTCCAGTAGATAAAATCTCTGTATTGTGTCAAACCAAAGGGATGAGGAAGGTCATCTACTATGATCTCCCTCTGAAGACCTGCAGAAGCCAAAAAAACTTTATAAAGCCACTGCTCACCCTTTTCCCAGTGGTATTATTATTCAAGTATCAAGCAAAGCTACCATAACTATTAAAAAATCAAGCATACCAATAATATCTTTGACAAATGAAATGGTGAAGCAGTTTCTGGTGTCAAGATAATCAACATTAGACAGTGGTGCAATCACAGATTAAATTCATCAAAATTTTCAATCAATTTATCAAATTTTAGTTGTAGAGCCCATATTCACAAATTGCAGTTTGACTCATAGGGCTTTAACAAGGAGTACATGGTGCGACATCCTCTGACATACACCGTCAGCAAGGTTGAGGGAAACCCCCCGTTTTAACAGGGAAAAAAAAAAACATAGAAACCTCCAGGAGAGACTCATGTGAGGGATCCCACTCCCGGGGATGGACAGAAGTGCAATGGATGCCACATGTACACAACACATCAACAGAATGACAGAGAGATAGAGAGAGCTTTAATTGTAATATGTAATATTTTTCAGCTTTGTAAAAAATATTGCATCTTTTAGGATCTTCAAGTGTCAGTAATTTGATGTGTGTGTACACAGATACACTAAATTAGAACACCAGTGTGTGTGTGTGTGTGTGTTAGTGTGTGCGTGTGTGTGTGTGTGTTTGTGTGTGTGTATGCGTGTACAAACCCTGCATGTTGGTGCTTTCGATCATGCATGTGTCCAGATCAGTCCAGTAGAGGCGATGGTCTACATAGTCGATGGTCAGCCCATTGGCCCGGCCCACTTTATCCACTAGGGTCATGATGGTGCTGCCATCCATATAAGCTTTGGCTATACGAGGTCGACCACCCCACTCTGTCCAGTACATGTAGCTGCAAAATTACAAGATTGTTTAGCCTGGTACAAAGTTGAGACAGCTATCCATTCCCATGACCTATTATATTTTCTGTGATTTGTGAATATAGGCTACAAGTAAAGTAAAATTTGTTTGTTTGATTGATTGATTTGCCATTAAGGCTTTTAATGTTGTGACAGGTCAATGAATATTCTACTTTGACATCAACAATCTTATGGAAACAAAGGTATACTATAAAATATATTTAAAATAGCATTTCAAATCACAACATTAAATCAGCCACAGCATAATGACTGTTGTCGCTGTTACTACTGTTGTCAATGTTAAAGTTAAAACTATATGAAGGATGTCAATAATTTTCACAATTAAGAAAATTATTACGATTATGCTGACCCATATTTTAAATGTAGTCCTACCCATTGGCTGGGTCCAGTGCCAGTGATCGAGGGTTGTCTAGTGACCGTGGATTATCAAGATCCTTGCAGACAAGAACCTGCCTATATTGGCCATCCAGTCGGGCTACCTCGATACGGTTAGTGCCTGTATCAGCCCAGTACATGTTACAACCCATCCAGTCTACTGCCATGCCTTCTGGATAATCCAGTCCAAACTCTATGACATGTTCTAATGAGCTGCCATTCATATACGCTCTGCTGATTGTCTAAAAGAAGGAGAAAGCAGGAAGAGAATGTAATAAATGAATGTAATGTAATGTGAAAGAGAACAATTTAACAATTTAACACAATCCATCACGTTTTATTTTTTATGCATATCTCTATTTTAACTGACACAATCTGAATGTATATAAAATCAAGTTTCGTTTCTACAACTCGGTCACCTTAGCCTGAATGTCTGTCCAGTATATTCTCCTTTCAGAGATGTCAAAATCAAGAGCTGAGGCCTCTTTTACTCCTGTAAGTGGAATGGCCACATCATTGCTGTTGGTACCCAAAGAGATACTCCTGATGTTGTCCCTAAGAGGAAAACAGTTAAATACATTGTTTAAAATAATCAACTTTGATTTTTGTTCACACAGGCCTAGGTCAGCCGAGTGGCTGGTGACACTGCCATGAGAATGACACATCACAAAGGGACAACTCTTATGGCCCATTGGAAATTTCTTCCCAGAGAAGACTAGCAGACTCGCCCAGAGCGTGAGAGACACACACTTCTCTGAATTGAGGTGGAGCGATATGGAACTGGAGCCTGTAGCCCCTCTGTATATTTCTCGGCACCCATTCTGACTGAGTGCAGGCAGCCCTCTCTGTGTGAAGACATAGGGCTGACAGGCCACTCCGCCGGTGCAATGGCGTCATCTTGTGGTCGTGGCGCACAACACACCCTGTCTGTGCACTCCAGCCTGCAACATGCTCGACTTGTTTTTCAGCATATCTTTTATAATATATATTTTTTGTTTTGTCATATGTGACTGCGCTCTCGGCAGTCTGTCTGGCTGTGCGTGTCGGGACACTTTTATTACAGAATGCATGGAAATGCTTGTGTGACAACACTAAGAACGTCGTTGCAGAGTCACATGCGCGGGCACCGGAACACGAATGTCCGTGTTCCAGTGGCGGTGACACCTGAGGTCTTGTCTGGGGAGACTGCTTCCTCGACCACGGGGTTTTGGGACCTCTGGTGCATGAGGGGGCTCCTCTGCTTTAGGCACCTTCGGGATCCCGAAAGCGGGAGCTTGATGGGAGACAGCCTGCGCATACGTCTGGCGCAAAGCCGCAGGAGCAGAGGGTCGAGCCCTCCTTGGCAGGCAGAGTTTCAGCGCCCCGTTCTCCCTCTTTTTCTCCTCACATCTCTTCTGAATGGAGGTGACGGCTGCACCGAAGAGACCCTGAGGGACAACCGGAGTGTCGAGGAGCTCCTCTTTCTCCTTGGTCATTAAATCAGTGAGCCCGAGCCAACGTGCCCTCTCCTAGAGAACCATGAGGCCCATGGCCCGTAGCTTGTATGGCCACTTTGTGGAGACGTAGGACATGGTCCGTTAAAACACAGATTTCTTCCCACAAGGTGGAATCTGGTTTGGCAGTCATGTCCTCTTCCAACTCAGCTTGATAAGCCATCAGCATGGAGGAGGCATTAAGGGCTCTCGCTGACAGAGCCACTGCCTTGTAGCACTTGTCATTAAGGCTATACTGGAAGCAGTCTATCCTGGACGGGAGAGAGGGGGCCATAGTCGCAACCAACGGCTCTATGGGTGGCATCTGGCAGATACTGCGGGCTTCCATCCCCTCACAATCCAGCAGAGAGCTACCCGTGATTTGGTGTTTCTCGCTGTACAGCCTCTCCTTCCATGTTACAGCTATCTCGTCCAATAGCTCCGGGAAAATGGGCAGCACCTGTCTCTTTGTCTTCTGCGCTTTGGGCAGTTTCTTGTCGTCAAGGTGGGACTTAACAAACTCAGCCCGGACGACTGGCCATGGGATGCTGTGTCTGTTGGCCGCGAGTTGCAAATGTCCTGCATGTCCATGTCGGTGGGAGACGGCAGCACGGGCTGGATGCCATCCTCCACGATGGGGGGCTTCGCAGCCCCGCGATCGTCAAGGAGGAGGATGGATCCCTCCTCTTCGTCGTCAGACAACAGGAGCTCCGAATCGGCCGACTCGTCTCCGTCATCCTCTGCATCTCCAACGTCCTCCGCCACCTGCCAACAAGGCTCCCCTTGTTGGCAAGGCTCCCCTTGCTGGCACAAGAGAATGGCGGGGAGGGAGAAAATGTTCCTGACACAGTCAATGTCACAACAAGCTGCACAGACGTGTGTGGTCCAGGTCAGTGGGGTCGTTCATGTTCTAAGATATGTCTGGCATGGGTGTGCCCTAAAGGTTACAAGGACAGGGCTATCAAAGCTTATGTAATATTTGACGATCACCGCAATCGTTCCTTAGCCAGGCCGGAGTTCTTTGAACTTTTTGACATTAAACATTAACCTTTCTCTTACAATCTTAGGACATGCTGTGGTATTGTAGAAACATGGGGTAAATTGGCTGAAGGCTTTCAGATTAAGTCACTAGATGGGTCTGTAGTTGTCCCTCTACCCCCACGTATTCAGTGTCAGGACATTCCCAATAATAGGAGTGAAATCCCAACCCCTAGCGCGGTCCTACACCAACCACACCTACACGCCATAGCGAAGTACATCCCAGAACTAGACCCTAGAACTGAAATACTCCTGCTACTAGGGCGAGAGGTTTTACAGGCACACAAGGTCGTAGTTGGGGAGGTATGCCTGGGTAATGTTCACAGGCCGTCAGTCAGCAAACTGAGAACAGTTGTTCTGGCAAATGGCCGTTCTACAGTTTTCGGACTATGCAACAGCCTTCTGCAACTCAAGGAAATGCCACACACAAATAGATCAGGAAAATCATCTGAACAAACTGTGGGACAATCAGTTTTTGACCGGGCAGATAATGACAATAAGCCAGCTCTCTCAATACAGGACGCCCTCTTCCTAAAGATAATGGACAATGCCAAATGCAGGGATGAGGACAACAGTTGGGTCGCCCCACTTCCCTTTAAAGAACCGTGGCAAAAACTCCCAAACAATAGAGAACAAGCAGTTTGAAGTTTTTATGTAGACGATGGCCTGATCTCTGTGCCCTATCCTGCTGAAGCTGTAGACTTGCTCCATAGAACACAAGCTTCACTCGCTGAATCCAATCTGCGTCGGCATAAGTTCACTTCTAACTCACAGGCAGTCATGCAGGCCTTTTGCCGTGAAGATTGTGCACCAGCCTTTAAAGACTTAAAGGTGGAGAAGAAACACAGTCTCAGCGAAGCCTAGGCCTCATTTGGGAAATAACAACGGACACATTCACATATTCAGTTGCCACCACAATCAAACCATTCATTAGGCGTGGCGTACTGTCTTCCGTCAATAGTGTGTTTGATCCCCTGGGTCTGTTAGCACCTGTCCCAATCCAAGGAAGAGCTCTACTCAGAGAACTCACTTCAGAATGTTCAGACTGGGACGCACCCCTCCCAGAGGACAAACAAATTAAACCTGGAACCTGGAGGAACTCCCTTCGGGACTTAAAAGAAGTACATTTCCTTAGCACCTACACATCTACCAGATCCTTCAACCAAGGCGATAGGAGCTGTAGCCTACTTAAAAGCAGTTCAAACAGACAGCAAAGTTGAAGTTGGATTCATAATGGGTATAGCAAAACCAGCTCCCCTGTCAGAACCTACCATACCAAGACTTGAACTGTGCGCAGCCGTCTTGGCAGTAGAAATGTCTGCTCTTATTCAGAATGAGTTAGACTTACATTTTGATGCAGTGCATTTTTATACAGACAGTAAGGAAGTACTAGGCTACATTTGTAACGACTCAAAAAGATTCTACACATATGCCCACAACAGAGTACAGAGCATCCGCCAGTCCTCAAAGCCAGAACAATGGCATTATGTGCGCACAGAGGAAAACCCAGTAGACCATGCATCAAGGTCGCTGTCGGTAGCTCAACTCACAAGGTCCACATGGTTCTCTGGACCATCCTTCTCCTGCGGAAACAACACATGTAAGTGGAATGTATGAGATAATTGAACCAGACAAAAACTCCGAAATTACAAGTCAAAGTCAAAACTTACACCACTCACCAGCAGTAAACACTTCAAGTCCTTAGTCCGAGCAATAGCAAATCTTATCCACGTTGCAAAATCCTTCAATGGCATTAGTAAAGGTAGAGGCTGGCACAAATGTCACCTACCTCGTACTCTGGAGTAAATGAGTCAAGCAAAAAATGTCATCTTCAAAGAGACACAAAAGGCCCACTTTGAGAAAGAACTTTCTGCCCTTGACGCCAGTAAGCCTATGCCAAAACAGAGGCCCTTACAAAAGCTCAGTCCAGTCTTACAGAATGGTCTTATTTCTGTTGGAGGCTGACTCAAGCACTCAAAAATCGAGAACTTTGAAAAGAGACCAGTAATTCTCCCCAAGACAGTCATGTCTCCCTTCTGCTCACTCTACACCACCACGAGCTAGTGAAGCACCAAGGCCGTCATCTGACGGAAGGAGCAGTCAGGGCTGCAGGATTGTAACTCAATGGCGGCAAAAGACTAGTCAACTCTGTAATCCACAAACGCATAATCTGCCGCAAACTACATGGAAAATAAGAATAACAACGCATGGCAGCCCAACCACCTGAGCGCCTCAAAACTTGTCCTCCTTTCACTTACATCAGCCTCGATGTGTCTTGGACTATATCAACAAGGCGTACCAGGGGCGGACAAGCTGAAAGCAAGCGATGAGCCATCATGTTTACCTGCATGAGTTCGAGAGCTGTGCATATTGAGGTAATCGAATCCCTAGACACGTCCAGCTGCATAAACGCCCTCCGCCACTTATTTGCACTAAGAGGCCTTGCCAAACAGCTGTTATCTGATCATGGGACCAATTTTATTGGAGTTTCAAAGGAACTAGGAATGGACAAATCAATGCAAAAGTACCTAACAGACCAAGGTTGCAGCTGGGAATTCAATCCGCCACATGCCTCCCATGTGGGAGGCTCTTGGGAACGCATGATTGGCGTTGCCCGCAGAATCCTGGACTCCATGCTACTGCGAAATAAGGTACAAATGACTCACAAAGTGTTATGCACACACATGGCTGAAATTACAGCCATCATAAACGCAAGGCCACTCCTCCCAGTATCTTCCAATCCAGAGAATCCCTTTATCCTTTCCCTCTCAATGCTACTTACAAGGAAGTCATGCCTTTTACCCCCAACTGGAAACTTCCTGGACAAAGACCTTTACACCAAGCAATGGAGACAGGTCTAAGCTCTTTCCAATCAGTTCTGGACACGCTGGAGGCAAGAGTACTTGCCAAATCTACAACAAAGACAGAAATGGACTGTATCTCGCAGAAACCTCCAAGTTGGTGACCTAGTTCTGCTTAAAGGAAAAACAGGTCAGGTCGTGACAGCTGGCCTATGTCAACGGTCACTGCCACTTTCCCAGGCAAGGACAATCGAGTAAGAAAGATTGAGGTAAAGGCATGGGACCAAGGCTGTGTAAAGACTTTTATGCGACCAGTTACAGAAGTTATTCTTCTCATGCCTAAGGATTGAATGTAATGTTTGGACTGGTATAGTGGCCTCATAGAGGCCAGGCGAGGATTGTGTTGCCTTTAGGCATTTTTCTAATAAATAAGTTCATGGGTTTAAAAAAAATATATTAAAAATGTTTCTATATTATTAAAAGTGATTCTAAGTGTCTAGATAAAGAATTCATAGTTTATATACGTTTTATTGAAAAATATTATCGCTAAAATGAACTTACGTTTTCAATGACGTACTTCTGGTTTGCTTCCGGTTTTGCTAATAAACAAAGGATCCGTGTGCAAGGAACAGCATAAAATCAGGTGCCATCTACGCTGAATTATCAGGCAGGCATGCTGTAAGTTTCACTGTATAATAGTTTATACTACTATTACTAATTACTTTGGGTATCAATGCTTATTTTGTTAAAATGTAAATTTATGTGATATTGATGCACTTTGTTTTTGTATGTAATGACTCTATGTGTTGAGACTGAGTCTATTCTTTGTTATTACAGTTTTCACTACACATGTTAAAGACAATTAAATAAGCAGCAACAAAACGCCAGGGTCTTCATTCGTGGTTTAACTTGGTGTCGCCAACAACTCAGTTGAAAACACTACAATCATCACATGATAAGAGTGGACTGAAAAACAAGCTTGAGGTGTCAAATCAAAAGTACCTATTTGGCAAGTTTTCAATAATCAGAAATCTGATACAGGTGGCAACATCGAGAGGTAAAATATTCAACCACAAGTAAACTAGCAGCATTTGTTTTGTTAAAGAAGAAGTGGGTTGATCATGAGGTGAAAGAGCACTAGAGTGATTGTGCTGTCACACATCTTTTCTTTTACATCCAGTTCATCAGTAACCCTGGTGTTTTTACAACCCCATTCCACAGAAGGAACTTTTTCACATTGTAGAATCAGTAGTCTGAGGTAACAAAATAATTATCTCCAGATTTATACTGAAATGACTGTATTGAATGCTGCACACTGTGAAGATGTAACAGCCTTACCACCTAAGCAGAGTATGCAAGCCACTAAAGGAAAGTGTGCAGGTCTTTTGTGCTCCTTAACAGGTTGACAGGTCAGTGTACCTATTGGTGAAGAGCAGGAAAGCCTCAGGCACTACACAGGTCTGCAGGTCAGAGAGGAGCTCCATGCCCATTGGACAGGCACAACTGACAGCCTGCAGACGCCAGAAGCACAGATGGCTGCATCCACCGTTATCCACCGCACAGCCATTTGTACCTGGACGCAGTGTGTGTACAAGTATTAACATGTATTTCGTTTTACATCTTTCATTCAGTCTGCTCAGTGGTTTAAAAAATGTGTCCTCACCATAAGTCTCTGTCACTTTTGTGGCCTTTAGCCCCATTAAATCCGGAAGCTGATCAATGATGATCTCTCGTACCGCTTTGCTTTTGTGGACCCTCTCAATGCTGCGTCTCTGCCAGTCAGTCCAGTAGATGTAGTCACCCAGGAGAGTGAAGCCAAAGATATGTGGCAGCTTGTCCTCTAGCAGTGTCTGCCTGTTACTGCCGTCCACACTGATCACCTGAGACAGCATCACACAAGGAGACAAGGAAGGTTTGGGAGCTTTTTCATGTCTAGTGTGCACATCAAAATCTCATTCATTTGTTATGGTCAAAACAGTTCTACCAGCTATGGTAGAATGTAATATTCACCTTTTGCCAGCTGTATGGACATTAAAACAGAAAAGCACTCCCTTGTGTGTGTGCCAAAAAAATAATCGTAATAAACAGGGATGGCCCTAGCCTGTTTGGTGGCCTCGGCAAATCACCTGCCCTGGGGGTGTTTTTTTTTTTTGCAAGTGCCCATGATTAACATCACAAACATCACAGAAAAGTCAGGAAGAGTCACAGTGAGGAATCAGAATCTGGGTTTTAGAAGGAGCCAAAATAAAGATGCTAACACAGGAGTATTTTCTGTTTCTTGTTGCTCTCAGTACTGATGCTGCAGTGTGATTGTAGTGCAGTATGCATTCAGGATTATTAGTTGTCGTTGTAAAAATTTTTAATGTACACAGACATTATTGAAAAAAGCAAGTGAATAAATCAAGTTCCAAGAGTAGAGCAAGTGACTAGAGACGGTCACAATAACAACAAAGCCCTTGCAGAGAGACACACCAACACACTTCAGTTCCAGTGTTGGTTCATAGGACCTAGAGAGATTCACTATAAAATCAAAAGAAAATAAATCCAAAGAATGATGAGTTTGGAAAGAATATTAAAGATTAAATTAAAGACAACTTCATACTGACTTTGAGAAACATTTGCTCAAATGATGTTTGTAAATGACATACAAATATTTTATTTTGTGATCAGTCCTGCGCTTTTTGTTGTTTTGTTGTCACATTTTAAGCTATGCGCTTTTATTTTGAAAGGCGTACAACCAGACATGAATGTTAAGGACGGCTCCGGTGTCGGCTACGGAGCCATGTGCCTCCGGCAAATAGTGGATTGTTATGTGTCAAGCAAAATCGGTTTAGCACCCGGTTGACCTGGGATGTTTAATAGTGTGGCCCATACTTTGGTTCTAATTTGTGCTTTGTTTTCTTGATAAGCGATGTGTTGCCAGCACTAGCATGCTAATTATACTAGTGACATGAATGACGTGATCGATTGTGTATATTTAGTTATTTATTTAGTTATTAACAATTAATTAAAGTTAATGCAGTTAATATAGAATTTGTGTTCTATGACAAAGGAATTCATGTATACTGTAACAGAGTACTTATTTTGGATTATTGTTTTTTTGTAGCTCTTATGGCAGGGGTGTCAAACTCATTTTCACCGAGGGCCACAGTATAAATGTAACAAAATGCAATGTAATTTAAAATAAATTAAACTACACCTTATTATATTGTTAAATAACTGTTTCTGTATTTATTATGTTAACAACTTTATATTTCATATGCATTTGCACAGATGTAAAAATAAATGTTCAGTTTGAAACCCACATTACTTGAATCAAACTATTTAAGCAAATAAAGCAAAATATTATAAACAAGTTATGATATTAACCCTTAACTTTTAACTATACTCAGAACTTTTTTCAACGCAGTCACAGTTCTTTTAATTTGGCAACAACAGAATAACGACAACTTCTCTATTGAATGTGTATACATCGGCATAAGATAGTAGATGCAATACACTCAGTGCTGCCTGTAGCCTCGTATTCAAGCATGTCACCATTATTCGCCGCTCAGCTCTCTCCCACAAGCTTTAATACTACCATTGCTTCCTTTAGCATGCTCGGCACACACAGCAAAACCATGTCAGAGCAACTACAACGGACATGTGTCTCACCGTTGCTCTGTGTTCAATAGCTGCGCGCACCACCTCCGGCTCTTGCGCGACGAGAAACTTCTCAAATTAATCAATAAGATTACACACCACTGCTGGCCGATCATCTCAGATAGTCTCCAGCCAGCGATCAAAGCCGCTGGCCGATTGTGTCCGATCATGTAGGTGAGATCAGTGGTGTGTAATCTTATTGATTAATTCGAGAAATTTCTCCTCGTCTTTCCTGTCCTCTTAGCAAATAGCGCCTCTCTCCCCCATGGATGAAGTCACAGACCCGGAACAGGAAACGCACCTGGAGTTCACCTCTGATTTTTCAGACTGCTCGTAGGAAACACAAGGGAATATGTCTGTTTAACCACAAAGGAAGTTTAGATGAGGGATATTTTGAGTCCATCTTGGGTCGTGCCTAATAAGTGCTATTACTGGCTGCAAACTGCAATTCTGAGGATTGGTGGCGAAGTGGTTACATTGGCAAGCATGAGACCAAGGGGGCTGAGAGGTCGCCGGTTCAAACCCCACTCTGCATCAATGTGGGCCCTTGAGGAAGGCTCTTAACCACCTGCTGCACTTGTGTGTGATGGGTTAAAAGCAGAGACCAGAGTTTGTTGTATAGTTTACTACGACAATGACAAAGCTTACTTGCTTGCTTTCTTTTCTGACTTTAAACTGAGAAAACTAACTGAACTGAAGAAAGCAGACAAAGGAAAGGGGCTATTGAGACAGATTGCAGAGCCTGTAGCAAGGGAAATTCCACCTCTGATGCACACACACTCACAACTAGCTACCATGGCTCCATATTGTGAATGAATGCCAATGCACAATCTGCATAATCACAACAAAGCAGCCATTGTGTGTTTGTGTGTGTGTGTGTGTGTGTGTGTGTGCGTGGGAGAGAGCACGAGAACGGTGTTGCTTGGTCTCACATACACACAAATGCACACATACACACACACACGCACACACACGCACACAGCCCTTTTCAAAAGAAGGGGGGCTATGGTAACTTCAGAGGGCTTTTTTTTTTTTTTACAGAGAAGGGAAAAGGTTGCAGAGGGAGAGTCAGATTTCTTTAAAAAAAACAAAAAACAAAGAGAGTGAATTCTTGGAGAAAGTCTTCAGTCTGCATTATTTCCTACTGTGTATAAAATAATATTTGAGGAAAATGGAGTGTCCAAACATGCAGCTTTTATTACCATTGCACTGTGTACATGGTCCTGTCACAATCACAGCGTTTATGAAATGTAAAAGTTATTTTGACCCATAATGCACCAGAAAGAAGACAACACAAAGGATGGCTACAAGGTAAAATTGTTTGGCATTTTTTGATGTTGTTAATTGTTAAAAGTTTATTTTTACATATGCCTATTTCCACACCATAGGTGATTATTACTGTAATATGTAATATTTCATGTTATTAAAAAGTGAAAAAGGAGTTAAACCACTTGAGGGCAATTCCTTTTATGCCAATCATGTGTTCGAGTCTAAGAAGAAGGATGTGGTGGTCAACAGTATCAAAAGCTGCACTAAGATCTATGAGAACCAGGACAGAGATAAATCCTTTATCTGAAGCCATGAGTAGGTCGTTTGAGACTTTTGCCAAAACTGCCTCAGTTGTTGGGATCTCAAACCATGCGTTCAGGGAGAACAAAGGGGAGACCTGCATTTCCTCCTCAAAACCAGAGATAGAGTTGGCTAAAAGGGGTAATAACGCCAAACCAGAACCCCACAATTTCCTGAGTCAGCATTGCGTTCAATTGCAACCTCTGCATGACCTGTGGCCAGCATCAGCTGCCCCCGCCCCAGGGGTCCTGGCCACAGCACCCAGCAGATAAAAGACGCCCTGCAACCCTCATTCTTGGCTCCTAGGGCTTCCTGCTCTTTGCTCCTTGTCTTCATCCCTGGTGCCAGTCTTGGAGAGAGTCTGGAGGCTCTCTCCAGACTTGGCTACCAAAGGGAGCACAACTATGACTTCTTTTAATTTTTCCTCATCACTCATCCCCTGGTGTCAGTTGTAGTAGAGAGCCATACCAGGCTTTCTCAGACTCTGTCGTTTGTGATTATTGTGTGTTTACTTGGAATACTTGCTGGATTACCACAGTCAGTGCTCGATTTCACACCTTCCATTTTAAATTTTGAGACTGTAATATTAAATTCAAATTGGTTATTGGTCCCTGGTGACAGGGTGGTGCCCTGAGGTTACTATTTACAGTAAACATTTCTAGATATTAATGATTATCCCAGATAATGGGATATTAATGATTATCCCAGATAATCATTAATATCTAGAAATGGTTACTAATGATTATCTCTGATAATCATTAATAGGGAGGTGGTGGTGAAGAGGCTAAAGAGTTGGGCTTTGGACCAAGAGGCTTTGGACCCAGAGGTCACCGGTTCGATTTCCAGCTCAGCTGAAGATTTGGGTGATGCGCCACCATCCTGGACCAAGTCGAGCAAGCTTGGGTACGTGAGGTTGCCGGTTTGCACCCCGGATTGGCCGGCAATCGGGAGAGGCGCCACCGTGTGTCCACCTTGGGCCCTTGAGCAAGGCCCTTAACCCCCTGAACTCGCTACCCGGGCGCTCTTTGTGGTGTAGCCTTCTGCTCTGCATGTGCATGTCAATAGTTTGTACTAACTGTATGTTGTGTACTATGCATGTGCAGAAAATTAATTTCCCCATTTGGGACTATTAAAAGTGTTTCTTCTTCTTCTTCTATATTATTTAGCTAATAACCAAAGTGACCCTCCATGGTTCAACATAGTTGGTACTCACGTGAGGTTATGTTTAATACAGGTTGTGGCCTTCCGCAACACAGTGTTATGATGAACTCTGAACCCTGACTAAAAGTCCTCATATAAACTATTGGTGTGAAGAAAATCATTCAACTTGGATTGGCGACAGCCCTCTGAAGGATTTAAGAGAGAAAGGGGAGGTTGGATATTGGTCTGTAGTTATTTAAAACTTCTGGGTCAAGACTGCGTTTCTTGAGGAGAGGTTTAATTACAGCTACTTTAAAGAACTGTGGTACTTAACCAGATGACAGTGACAAGTAGATTATATCTAGTAAAGTACTGTCCAACAGAGGCAGAATTTCTTTAAAGAGCTTTGTTGGGATGGGGTCTAGAACACAGGTTGTTACATTAGATGAAGAAATTATTGTTTTTAGCTGACTATGGTCAATTTGGGTGAAGCAGTCTATGTGTGCTGAGCCTGCTAATTCTGTTTGTATGGATAAGTCACTGGTTAGTATAGTTTGGGAGTGGTGTATTTCTCCCTAAGGGGAGGTGGTGGCAGAGCTGTCATAGAATTGGGCTCGGGACAGAGGCAGGTCAAAAGGCAAAGCAGGCAGCTGCTTGGGGCCCCCAAACCACTAGATGGCTAATGAGAGCAGGCAAATTTTAAACTACAGTAGTGGCAATTCTGTTTTTTTCAATGTTAATTCCTTTTGACTTTATTCACTTTGCAAATTGTGCACATTATCAGTTACCAAAACAAATAAAACCAAGAGAAACACTTAAAGGAATGTGAGGTTGCCGGTCTATACCCCAGATTGGCCGGAAAAATGGGAAAAATGGAAGCGGCGCCGCCATCTGTCCAATGCTGTCCACCACCTTGGGCCCTTGAGCAAGGCTCTTAACCCCCAAATTCGCTCCCTGGGTGCTTCCTTTGGGGGGGCAGCCCACTGCTCCGCATGGGCATGCTACTCTATGTACCAATGTTGTGTAGTAACTAAAAGAAAAATGCATGTGAGGATGTATGATGTATGTGGAATGCAGTGAACTAATTCTTCTTCTTCTTCTTCTAATAGTTATAATTTTATCATTAAAAAAATTTACAAAATCATCACTCGTAAGGGAATGTGGAATGCTCTGATCAAATAGAGCTGTGGCTCCCAGTCAGCCTGGCTACAGTGCTGAAAAGAAACCTTGGATTATGTTTGTTATCTTCAGTTAACAATGAGTAATAGGCAGGAGTGACTTCTAATGAGTTTTTTTTCACAATTGCATAAATAATTGCAACATGCATAAAGCATACCATTAGATGAAATGGTTTGAAAGATTCACTCACCGACCGATGTACAACCTTGTACAATATGATTGAGATAGATACCCTGATCATGACGCCCTGTTTACTGTCTTTAAACCCCAATGACGAATAATATGAGTGAAATGGAGTGAGTATACAGAATGCTGCTGTGGAAAATATAGCTTTAATTGAGAAAAAGGCTAATTGGGGTTAGCTTAACAAAGCAAATATTGTGGCGGACACTTGGGGGTATATCTCTCACCCAGGAGGGTTATGGGTAAAGGGGTGTGGTTGTTATATAGAGTTTTGGCACCTCCCGCCATGTTGTAATTCTCCTTCCGACAGTCAATCAATCAATCAAGTTTTATTTGTATAGCCCATATTCACAAATTGCAATTTGCCTCATAGGGCTTTAACAAGGAGTACAGGGTATGACATCCTCTGACCTACACCCTCAACAAGAGCAAGGAAAAACTGCCAAAAAAAACCCTGTTAACAGAGGAAAAAAAACGCAGAAAACTCCAGGAGACACTCTGCAGCTCCAGAGCACGCTCCACGATCAGCTGCCACCACAGTCGATGGTCCATAGACGTGGCTGCACCTGGTACTGGAACAGTGGAGCACAAAGACTGGAGAAGAGGTTGAATTAGTAAAGTGCATTAATAAGACACAGATATCATGATATGATGTAGATGGAAGGAGGGAAAGCAGACAGAGGAAGAGAAGGCAAGACAGTGTGTCCGACAGTATAGTAAAGCTGCTTGACTCACCTCGTCTCGGAGTCTTTCCTAATTTACCACATTGGTGACCCCGTTTTGAACATGTTCGAGGCAACAGAGGACGGTGTCTCCTCTTCGGCCATGTCGCCCCAACTCCATCAGCCGACCCACCACGACATGGTAAATACGCCGCTCTCAAACAGCTCCTGCTCCGGAGGTACAGCCTGTCCGTCGCGGAGAGGGCGGACAAACTGCTTTCCCTGCCCGGTGTTGGCGACGGTCCAGCGGTGGAACTTATGGACAATATGTTGTCATTGCTGGGCTCCGATGAAGGTGGTTTCCTGTTCCCGCACCTGTTCCTGCGCTAGCTTCCGTCCCCGGTGCGCGCCACTTTGGTCAACTCCCAGTGCCTGGCTGCTGGCGACTACCGCGGTTTGGCTGAGGAGGCGGATCGGGTCCTGCTGGCCACCAGACGCTTCTCCGTGCAGGGTGTGACATCGGATTCCCTGCAGCTGACGAGGGAGGACACGGACATTGTGATCGCGGCTGGAGTCTCTACCTGGAAGCAGCGCAGCGGCGACCTGTGTTTCTTCCACTGGCATTTTGGCAGCAAGGCTCTGCGCTGCGTCCCTCCATGTGCGTCCGGGGGGTCGGAAAACGCTGGCACCAGTGCTCAGTAGCAGCTGTGGGCACTGGTGAACGAAAGGAGCTGCTGTTTGTCAAGGACTCCCTGTCGGGAAGACGGTTCCTTGTGGACTCCGGCTGACAGAAGAGCCTCCTCCCTCCAGCTGACCCGGATTTGGCGGGCCGCTGCTGAGTGCCGCTCATGGATTCTCCATCGGGACGTGTGGTACCAAGTCAGTGACTGTTTGTTTTAGCGGACGTAGTTTTACATGGAACTTTGTGATCGCCTCCATTACAGTTCCCATAATAGGCGCAGATTTCCTGTGTGCTAATGGTTTGTTAGTAGATGTCGCTAACCGCCATTTGATTGACGCTGTGTCTTTTGCCACCTTCCCATGTCAGACTGGGGGATATGGGCCGCTCACACACGCTAACTTTTCCACATCTGGCAGCGTTTTCCAGCATCTGCTGTTGGATTTTCCGTCGCTCACCACTCCCGCTTTCTCCACTGAGGTCACTAGGCACGGTGTCGAGTTAAGCCGTCAAGTTAGCTATAGCCAAGGAGGAGTTTGCTACCATGGAGCGTTTAGGGATCGTGAGATGTTCAAACAACCCGTGGGCCTCGCCGCTCCACATGGTGCCCAAGGCGGATGGGTCGTGGCGGCCGTGCTGTGATTTTCACCGTTTTAACAATATCACCGCACATGACCATTACCCCATCCCGCACATTCAGGATTTTTCCGTTCGCCTTGCGGGTACAACGATTTTTTCTAAGGTGGACCTTGTGCGCGGTTATCATCAGGTCCCCGTGCACGCAGAGGATGTGCCTAAGACGGCGGTAATTACCCCGTTCGGACTCTTTGAGTTCTTGCGCATGCCTTTCGGCCTTAAAGGCGCGGCACAAACTTTTCAACTGTTGATGGACTCGATTTTGCGGGATCTTGCTTTTGTGTTCGTCTACCTGGACGACATCTTGGTGGCCAGCCCATCAGCAGACGAGCACCTCTCACACCTTAAACTGGTGTTTCAGTGCCCTGACGGACACGGCCTGATTGTGAACCTGAAGAAGTGCCAGTTCGGTCTGCCGGTGATAGACTTTTTGGGCCACCGCATTTCAGCATAAGGCGCGGTTCCGTTACCTTCTAAGGTGCAGGCTGTGGCAGATTTTCCCTGCCCCGCCTCTGTTAAGGCTTTCAAGGAGTTTCTGGGCATGGTGAATTTTTTTTTAACCATTTCCTCCCTCGCGCGGCCCATGTCCTGCGGCCACTTTACAAGGGCCTGCGGCTGCGGAAATCCGGTGACCAGGTCGACTGGACCCCCGAACGGATCCAGGCTTTTGACGGGGCTAAGTCTGCTCTGGCTAAAGCGGCGCTGTTGGCACATCCCGCGCCCACGGCTCCCATTGCCCTGACGACCGACGCATCAGATGTGGCGGTAGGGGCAGTGGTCGAGCAGCGGGTGGCTGGCACATGGCAGCCCTTAGCGTTCTTTAGCCGTAAACTGCGAGACAATGTAGGAGATTGAAAGCCAGGCCATCATGACCTGAACTCGTTATCATGACCTGTACTAAAGCCAAATGTGTCATTACACCAAGTTACAGGAAACTTCTGGAATAAGCGGGAAATGGAGAAGAACACCACATACACACACACAGACATTGTGAAACACCCCCCCTCAAGCCAAAATATCTGGTAAACAGGATGAAACCCAATCGGCTCACATGCATGAGCATGAGAGACCACCCAACACACACACATCTTTGGTATAAAAAGGCATGTTGACTTCTGTAATGTTGGGAAATATCTCTGACTACGTTGTTAGTAGGGCCGATGTGAATAAAGAGACCCCCCCGTCTGACTCCTGATTTCAGGAGTAATATTGCAGTGCTGTTCCATCAATCTATCAATCTGTCAACAGTTTTTGTTATGCAAACTGTTGTATTTGATAAATCTGCAAGGTTAGAGTAAGTTTGTGAGTGAAAGACATGTGTTTAAGGAGAGAGTGAGTGGTATAGACAAATAGGGTGTGGCAGTGAGGCCAGGTTGTGGCGTAGTCAGAAAAGTTGTTGTGGCGCAGTTAGAAAAACTGTTGTGGCGTAGTAGAAAATTGTGGAATAAGGTTTGAAAGGGTTAAACAAAAGTTAAACAGTTACTGAACAGAGGAGGTGTGAGTGAGTGAGTGAGTGAAGGGGGAACGCCTCCAGCCTCCCCCTGATTGGTGTGGGATTGGCGTGAGTGTCCAGAGGAAGTGAATAGGCAGGATTGGACAAGTGTAATACGATTGGTTCATAGGTTGGCAACCGGCCCGGGAAGAGTACACAGACACAAAGTTAAAAATAAATCAGCCCCCACCTCTGCGCTCCCTGAAGTGCTGCACAAAGAATCTAGAATTATTATTTTTTTTTTTTTTGTAAACTACAACCAAGAGGATCAGGGTTAAAGATACTAATAACAAAATGAGTATTGTGCCGACAGCTCTGATTGGGACTAAATACCCAGAATATTTGAAACAAATTTCAAAAATTTCTGAAAAGTGGGAGAAGCGAACTCGAGGAATGACCTCAGCATGGCCCAAGGATGGCACGTTTGATGTAACAGTGTGTGACGACATGGAAAGGCGAATCAGAGATCACAAAATTAAAGATAAAAGTAAGAAAAGACAGGAGAAAAGAGAATTGGAAATAAAAATTTTGAACATGTTTAAACAAGAAGGAGGAAATTACAGGAACATTCTGAAAGAGGGTTTAGCTGAGTTAAAAGTAAAACAAATGAGCCATCACAAAAAATAATATAACATCAACAATTAATTCTAAATAGGAACCAGCAGTGGTGTATCCATCCTTGGCTGGTGTGGTCAATTTCTGAAGTGATTTTGAGCTGCTACCACATATGCAAGTTCCTCCCGCCCCAGATGACACAGAGCACTACTGACACGCTGCAGGCCCACGCTCAGGGTCAGACCTGGGCAATATCATAACCAATCAAGAGAACCCTCAGACGAATAAGAATCAGTCACTAGGACTGAATAAAATGACAAGCCCAGTTCACGGGCAAACACCACTGAAAGACATGCCTCCAAAATACTGTAGCACTGAAAGAAAACAACCACAGGTGCTGGACTGTTATGCAAAACATAATGAGTGCGCAGGAGGATCATCATACTGGGTAGACTTGGATCACACAGGAGTAGATTTTCAAAGAGAGATAAATTGTACAGTGATCCAAGAAATAGAGGAAGAAATAGAAAGTTTACAAAATAAGAAAAGTACCTTGGAAGATGCACCGATTACCAGTAACATAAGTGATAATGGCCGTAAATCAACAGGGGGGCGACATGGGGGTCAAATATATGACTTTAGGCTAAAACCAAACCTAAAACGACCCGAACGATATACTGATTGCCAACATCCAATGTTGATTAAGGTAACTGAGGGACATTATGTACCGTGGCAAATGCTCGACCTTGCTGGGCTGGTTAGCCACCTGCCCGATATCCATGAGGGTGCAAATAAGTGGATCAGCGCATTTGAAGAAGAGACTGTGGCCAAAATGCTGGCTCTTGGGGATATTAAAGCCATATGGGCACAATGTTGTGGGGCTCCAACCATGGAAAACATACTAAAACACAATAACAATGCTTGGATGTTGAGCCCCAGAGCTGAAGGAACTGAGTTTGATGCGTATCGATCCATACTCTGGAAGGCGTTGCGCAATGAATATCCAACAAAAGTGGACCCCAAAGTGTTAAAGGGGGAGCCATTATCTGAGACTGAAAATGCAGCAGCATACATAACACGTCAAATGAGGAGGTGGAAACAGGAGACAGAGAAAGAAATAGACAAAAGTCCAGTGCTGACCACGCTGTTTCGCAACACCATCGTGGAGGCATTGCCAGTCCCGGTCCAAAGCAGGTTGGATGACGTGGTAGGGCTGACGTCGATGCCACACGAACAGTTTCGCGATCATGTGGTGCACGCGTTTGACAGGCACAGGAGGGATGAGAGACGAATGCTGGAACAGGACAAAAACATGCAGAGGAAGATTGCACAACTGCAGTTGGGCGAGTTGCAGGGAAAAAGCAAAGTAAAAGCACAGGCGGCAGTTGTAACAACAAAAGACGCTCAATCTACAAAAGAGGCAGCTCCTGTCATGGTTGTGGAGACACAGAATGTTTTACCACCACAGCCAGCTATGGCAGCCTCGCAGGCTCAACCACCACCAGTGGTTAATGTCTATCAGCAACCACCAGACATGCAGCATCCCAGTAACCGCTATAAGGGGCCGTACCGCCCTCAAGGGATGTACAGAAGGGGTGGACGAGTTGGTGGTCGCCCAGGGGGGTGCTGGAACTGCGGCGAACATGGACATTTTGCGGATCGTTGTCCACACCCCCAAACCAATGGGGATACTCGGTATGGCTGCGGCTGGTCTCAGCGGGGTGGAGCTAGAGGCCCGGTAAACTCATGGGCAGGGCCCAATTTTGGTTATTAGGGGTGCCCAGAGAATCCTACAGGGGAGGGTCAGTTCCTAACTGTAATTATGGGGACTGATGAGGAACCGATGCTGCAGGTTCAAATAGAAGGCAGACAGACGCCCATGTTGGTGGACACTGGAGCAACTTATACATGCGTAGGTCCAAAGTATGCCACCCACCTCCCCATGTCTGAAAAATTTGTAGAGACAATAGGACTCTCGGGAATAAAGCAGCTGATCCCGATGACTGCTCCAGTGAAAATCACTGCCAAGGAGGCTGAAACCGAAATTCCAATATTAGCGTCAAATCAAACTCCGATCAATTTATTAGGTAGAGATGCATTGTGCAAATTAAAAATGAAAATTTGGTGTCCCTTGGGAGTATATGTAGGAAAAGGAAGGCCTCGATTATCAAATGATAATGAAAAAACAAGCTGAGAAAGCTAAAGGGTATTGGCTGGGAGATCTCTCAACACCAGTAACAAAGGTGTGGGAGAAATGGGGAAAATACATCCAGGCTCAAATTCCAAAAGTCTCTAAGTCATTGTTTGACTACCATTGTACAGTGTTTAATGATGAAACAAAAAGTGAAACATTTGAGGAAGAGTGGGAAAAATTAACAAAAGGCATCAATTGAATTGAATTGAATTGAATTGGTCTCCCAATATATTATAATTGGGCAGGAAGGAGTGGCGCTACAGGTTGAGTACAATCCGTTCCTCAAAGCATGGTATAATGTGCCGGAATCACTACCACACATTACTTTGCTCATAAATGAAAACTTTAAAGCTAAAGATCTGGGACCAATGATGAACACGGCTTCAATACAAAATTGGGATAAAACTGATAACCCACTGATCTTCCAATCCTCAGACGCAAATATGATAAAGATTTTGTGTGGCGTATCGATGTTGGCAAACCCCCAAGAAGGGGTCATTTGAACGGCTGTCATCTCAAGCGGTTCAAACGACCAGGGACACAGAACAGGAAAACGTAGAGCTGATGGAGGACATGCTCGGACAGGTTCCAGATACACTGTGGTCAAAACATGACACTGATGTTGGTCTCGTGAAATCTGCTAACCCTGTACAAGTAGAGTTAAAACCAGATGTGCGGATTCCTTGCCGTGTTCAATAGCCGTTAAAACCAGCGGCAGAGCAAGGAGTGAGTAAAACAATCAAAGGGTTAATTGAAGCAGGTGTATTGGTCGAAACACAAAGTGTGTGCAACACTCCTATTTTCCCAGTGTTAAAGGCAGATAAATTAAGATATCGGCTGGCTCATGATTTAAGATTGGTAAATGAAGTAGTGAAAGATCTACCAGCAGAAGTGCCTAACCCTCACACTCTGCTAACCAACGTGCCACCAGAGGCAAAGTTTTTCACGGTAATTGATTTGTGCTCAGCATTTTTTAGCGTGCCGCTGTCAGAAGATTCACGATACCTGTTTGCTTTCACCTACAAAGGTAAGCAGTACACATATACTCGCCTCCCACAAGGTTTTGCATGGTCAACACACATGTTCAACGCAGTGTTAAAAAATGATCTTGAAGGCTTGACTTTAACTAGTACACTATTATAGTATGTGGATGACCTGCTGATCTGTGCAACCACCTTGGAGGAATGCCATCGTGACTCTGTGAAGGTTCTACAGAGATTGGCGGAAGGAGGACACAAGATGTCCAAGACAAAACTCCAGTACTGTCAGACACAGGTAGAATACCTTGGGAGAATTGTCTCTCAGGGAACGGTTGCAATCTCACCATCCCAACTAGAAGGTGTGAGCAAAGCTCCACGCCCCCAGACTGTCGGACAAATGATGACATGCCTGGGGATGACAAGATACAACTCTGAGTGGATAGAGGATTATGCAGAAAAGGTGGCTCCGCTCAGAGATTTAATCAAACAGTCTGACAACGCGACAATGACAAATCCATTGACATGTACAACAGAGGCTATGATAGCTTTTGAGACATTGAAACAGAACATGCAAACAGCACCAACGTTAGCTACACCTGATTACACTAAACCGTTTTATCTGTATGTAGCTAATAGAAGTGACAAATATGCATCAGCAGTACTGATGCAAGAAACATGTGTAGGTCGGAAAAAACAGCCTCTGGCCTATTACAGCACAAAATAAGACAATGTTGCACAAGGGTGGCCTCCCTGTTACCAAGGGTTGGCTGCTGTCCATTATGCATACGAAAAAGCATCTGTCATAATGATGGGATATCCAATAACCATAATAACACCACACAAAATAGCTGAACTGATCAACCAAGGACGATTCGTAGTAACTCAGGCACGTTGTTTGCAGTATGCACCACTCCTCACATACCCAGACGTGACCATCAGTCGGTGTTCAGCTCTAAATCCTGCAATGACCATTCCATTTGAATTTGAAGGAGAGGCCCATGAGTGTGCAGCAGAAACCATGAGATACACAAAACTCAGACCTGACTTAGAGTCATCCCCTATACGGAACGCAGATGTTATCTATTTTGTAGACAGATCATGCTATCGTGATCATGTGGGAAATCACGCACGCTATGCGGTTGTAAGGCAAGAAAGGAATGTTTGGGTGACAGACAAAGCAGAAAATGTGAACAACCGTGTTCCGCTCAGTTAGCAGAATTAAAAGCATTAACTGAGGCATGTAAATTGGCTAAGGGAAGGGCTGCAAATATCTACACAGACTCCGCCTACGCTCATGGTGTTTGTTTTTTGTTCGGAGCACTGTGGAAGCAGAGAGGCTATAAAAGAGCTGACGGAACCCCGGTACAACATGGCAACCAGATTAAACAATTACTTTCAGCTATGATGCTGTCAACAAAACTAGCATCATTAAATGTCAAGGTCATAGAAAAGGCAATGAGAATGTCATTAGAGGAAATAATGCTGCAGATGAAGCAGCCAAAGTGGCATCAAGGTGCCACGCACCTGTGATGGCACCAATGGTGTCGCTAGAACCAATGGCTACACCAGATGACATTATTTTAATGCAAAAGGAAGCAGACCAGAGTGAGCGGGATCTCTGGAGACAAAGAGGTGCTACGGTGAGTGAAACGGGACTGTGGAGATCACCTGATGGCCTCTTGGTGGCGCCTGTGGCGCTTCTAACCATTTTGACCTCAGTGTAGATCACTGTGCAAAGGGGGAAGTGTTAAAGAATATAAAACAACAAGGATACTGGTCGCCATACATGCAAGCCATGGTAGACGAAGTGTTGAACCAGTGCGAAGTGTGTTCTCAGAACAATGTGAGAAAAACAATAACAACACCTATAGGACACATTCCAGTTCCAGAAGGTCCATTTAAACACCCAGTGATTGACTATGTTGACATGATTAAACCAGTCCATGGAAAAAGATACATGTTCGTAGTCATAGATAGGTTCAGTAGATGGGTGGAGGTAACTCCATCTAAAGACCTAGGAGCAGAAACTGTTGTAAAGTTCCTAATCAGATAAGTCATTCCACGATTTGGCATCCCATCAGAGATTAGCTCTGACAACGGTTAAGCATTTGTGGAAAAAGTCGCCCGAGACATTTTGTCGCTGTCTATCATCCATAAAACCAAGGAATGGTTGAAAGAATCAACGGAACCTTGAAGGCAAAGCTTAATAAGATATGTGCTTCCACCAAGTTGAATTGGGTTGATGCTTTGCCTATTGCACTAATGAGCTATCGCATGCAAACACACCGAAGTACACATTTAACACCGCATGAAATGCTTACAGGAAGACCTATGCCTGCACCACAACTGAGAGGTCCATATAAGGGACCGTCACTGGAGCAGCTGCAGGATGAGCTAAAAGCATATATGAAACAACTAACTGCTATCCATAGATCTATATATTTGCAGGAAAAAGCCAGAGAGGCCAACCAGGACCAGGATCCGGTCCGACCAGTGGTGCCAGGAGACAAAGTGTACGTCAAAGTTTTCCGGCGGAAGTGGCATGAGCCCAGGCGAGAGGGACCTTACACGGTTGTAAGGGCAACGCCAACAGCTGTCCAGGTGGAAGGAAGCACGACGTGGTATCATCTGAATCACTGCACCAGAGTTCCAAAACACAGTCTGGAGAACAGCCTGGACCCTTCCAAATTATGTCATGTTAGAAAATGTAACATTAGACGCTGTAGTGACTTCTAAAGAATATGTAAACAAGCTATGTGGGGTTACTGGTGGGAGAGAAGGGGGATTAGAGGCTTGTCAGATTAGTTTAAAGTTGGGGTACCCAATTAGAACTGAGATGAGGTTAAACACAAACATGAATCCATCCTATGAGTATAGTGTGTTTATCCGTGCTAAGAGTCCCACAGGAATAAGAACAGCTCGTCTTACCTTTGAGAGAGAAGAAAGACCAGATATCGAGATCCCCACTATTCCCCCCATCATAGGAAAGGTGATAGGAGACCGTATTAGACTTCCCCTCCCGCCACAAAACATAGTTGGTAATGTGGTTAGACGAGTTGTTCGTGTCTTAGTAGGGTCTGTAGAACCAGGTGAAATGGAAAGAAATGTGGGATGCAGGTGAGTGTGATATTAAAGTTAAGGTTGTTGGAGAGCAATGGATACTTGAACTAGCAGCTTCAATGTATCAGGCTAGGACTCCGTATGTGATTGAGTTGATTACAACAGGAGGAGGAGGAGGCGTAAATGAGAAAAGAATCTATCCATGGGTCGTTGATATTAGTAAAACGCCCGTTGTTAATCCACGGTCATTCGGACATGATGAGAAACACCGTAACGAGACAAGTCAAAATGCAAATCTTACATTAGATGAAGTAATCACCACTAAGCCAACAATTAAAGTTGATAAAATAGAAACCACTGTTCATACAGTCACAACTAAGCCAAGAGTTAAAATCATTAAGTTGAAAGAGATCACTCCTCCCCCAGACACGAGAACTGAGGATGAGGAAGATTTGTATGACGACTATAACCAAGATTATGACCAAGCTACCTTAGATAAGTTATCTGAATTAGGGAAACAATGGGACGCTCCCCAGCCAAGACATAAGGGGGTAAATGGTGGTCCAGGGGAGCTGTGGGAGGCTGCTAATCATAATGGGTGGTATAAATGGGTTGTATACACAAATAAAAGAATGACAAGTAAAGAGTGTCTGGTGTGCTCTGAGTCCCCTGACACAATTCCCACTGTGGTTCCAGAAAAACATACATTTAAGAAGTGTGCAGCATATCAACGACAACAATGTGTCGAGGGAAAGTTTAAATCACAAGAAGGGTTGAGTATACTGTTTAAAAATCCAACGTTTGGTATTCGTTGTAGACTTCTATATGGTTCCAGACGAACTCATAGTTACTTGGACACATGTCCAAGCTGTAAATTTGAGAAACAATGTGAAGAGTTCAGTATACTCACATCGCAAAGTGAGCCCCCTACTGATTACAAAGTTGATTATACAAAAAACTATGAATGTTTTGCCAGCTGAGGTTTTCTAAACGATTCTCGAGGTGTACAGGTGGGGAACACAACTGTTAATTGTAATGTCACGTGGGTACTATCGTGGTTTCCAGACTCACAAATAAATCCACAATTTATCACCAAACCTGTGTGGTTTGAAAATCCAGTGCCACTGGACCAAAACTGTGAGACAGTAAATATGACTCGTCCAATATGACTCGTCCAGTATGACTCGTCACGACAGTGAGACCTGTCGATGGACTCAATGGACTGAATTGCACCACATACATACACTATTATGCTGTTACTATGACAGTTTTCTGTAGCCTATGCCAATATTCCTTTGAGAAAAACAATAGTAATAAGTATTAGTATATCATTACAGTCGTAATCATCAAATCATTTTCATGTACTCATTATTACAATAGCAATCCATGTATAATGTTACTGTTTGAGTTATTGAGGAAATGTGTTTGTTAATGGTTCACAGTTCAAGATGTGACTGGAAAGTCGGTCGCCGAATTTAAGGGGGAAGGGGCCATAGGAGAATTTTCCTTCTATTAAGGTTTTTCGCTCCTATACATCTCTGAAGTTGTGAACTGTTTCTTGTACTCAAGTTTTACTATTACTGATGCTATTATAATCATTATAATGTTTTACTCATGCAAATAATAAGAACAGATGACACTATCATATAATTTTTCTGTTTCAATATTATAATGTTATGATATTCATCACTTATATTCAACATATTTAGCCTAAATCACAATAGTGATTTCAGGGGGGATATGTAGGAGATTGAAAGCCAGG
>JAFBJQ010001129.1:73942-86115 GCA_016785345.1 Trinectes maculatus
AAACCCGCCCCCCCCCTGTGGGACCCCCCCCCCCCCCCCCCCCCCCTTTTGTGACATGGGAAAGCCAAAATATCTGGTAAACAGGATGAAACCCAATCGGCTCACATGCATGAGCGTGAGAGACCACCCAACACACACACACACAATCTTTGGTATAAAAAGGCATGTTGACTTCTGTAATGTTGTCAAATATCTCTGACTACGTTGTTAGTAGGGCCGATGTGAATAAAGAGACCCCCGTCTGACTCCTGATTTCATGCACCTCTTTCTGTCACTTTCGTTTCCTGCCTCGAGGGCCGCTCCTTCACTGCCTATGTCGACCATAAACCCCTGACATTTGCTATGTCCAAAGAGACTGAGCCATGGTTTGCTCGCCAGCAACGCCACTTGGCGCCATCTCCAAGTTTACGACAGACATTCAGCATGTGGCTGGGAAAGACAATTCAGTGGCCGACTGTCTGTCGCGTGTGTTGGTTTGTCCTGTGCACCTCGGGATACATTTTGCAGCCATGGCTGCCGACAAGCCAGGTGATCTGGACATCCTGGCCCTTAAGTCCGCCAGTACGGGCCTGAAGCTCAAGGAGACTGTAGTGCAGGAAGGGGGGCCTGCCCTCCTCTGCGACGTCTCCACGGGTCGCACCCGCCCTGTCGTGCCGGTTGCATGGCGACATTGCGTTTTCGACTCTGTTCACTCCCTCTCACACCCGGGGATCCGGGCGTCGGTGAAGCTGGTAGGGTCCAAGTTCGTCTGGCCTGGCCTCCGCAAGGAGGTCAAGGCTTGGGCGGCTGCATGTGCGGCGTGTCAGCGCGACAAGGTGCACCAGCACACGAAATCGCCCCTTGAACCGTTTCCAATCCCGGCCAGGCGTTTCGACCACGTGCATGTGGACCTCGTGGGTCCCTTGCCTCCCTCGCAGGGTTTTACACACCTGTTAACTATGGTGGATCGCACCACCAGGTGGCCAGAGCGGTTCCTCTGTCCTCAACAACATCCGCAGATGTGGCATGCTTTCAGCGTGGGTTGCGCGTTTTGGCACGCCGTCGGACATCACCTCTGACAGAGGTCCTCAATTTGTTTCGGAGCTCTGGTCAGCTATGGCGAGGTCCCTGAGCGTGCAGGTTCACCATACTACCGTGTACCATCCCCAAGCCAACGGCTTGTGTGAGCGTTTTCATTGGTCGCTCAAGGCAGCTCTGCACGCTGCACTCACAGATGGTAACTGGGTAGATCGTTTGCCTTGGGTGATGCTGGGCCTGTGTTCGGCTCCCAAGGAGGGCCTGGGTGCCTTGCCTGCGGAGTTAGTCCAAGGACAGACACGTGTTACGGGTGAATTTTTACCGGAGAGTGCTGCCCCACATTCGCATCCCGCAGCGCATCCTTTTTCGTCCGAGACTGCTTTTACTCCGTTGGTGGGCGTAGAGAGAGTGTGACTGTGGACAGACTAAAGCCAGCACTTATGGTGGCTAACGAAATGTTTTGTCCGGCCCAGGTTCCCCGTCGGGGTTGTCCACCTTCCACGGCCAGGGTCGTTCCCCAACAGGTTCGGGGTTCTGGTTTGATGCCGTGTTCCTCCTGTCTACCACCGGTAGGGACGCCCAGCACGACCTGCTCTTGATGTTAAAGGGCACCGCAGCCGCTATGGTAGACTTATCAAGCCTCCTGCGAAGGACTGACTTTTTGCCAAGAGTTCCCTCTGGGTGTTTGGGGGGGGGGGGGGCGGTGTGGGGGGGGGGGCTGTGTGGCGGACACTTGGGGGTATATCTCTCACCCAGGAGGGTTATGGGTAAGGGGGCGTGGTTGTTATATAGAGTTTTGGCACCTCCTGCCATGTTGTAATTCTCCTTCCGACAGTGTGTCTATAGTAAAGCTGCTTAACTCACCTCGTCTCGGAGTCTTTCCTAATTTGCCACAATGTGATTCTTTCAGAAAGGTTAACCAATAACTAATCAATAAAGCTACCAAAGAGCTGTAATTTCTTTGCAACCCTTGTACTAATCAATAAAATTTTGAATAGTTACTCAATTTATTACTTAACTGTTACAGCTGTGAAAATTTCAGTGTAATATATTTTTTTCAAAAAAGCTGATTGCACAAAGTTAAATATAAGTAAGGATAAATTCAAATGAAGTTCAAACAAGACTTATGTTACATTACAACAATATTTTACATGCCATTTGTCATGTAACCATTTGATTGGCTGAATGCTCATGATTTTCAAGACAATGGGATATTATGTGTTTATTTCAAAATCTCAGAAAAATTTAGAGTGTAGCTTGATTATTGATGTTGGACATTGTGGACAGAAACAAAAAAATTACATTCTAGCATTGATAAACTGCACCCTATACACACAACAAGAGAGAGAAAAGGGAGCAAAACAGATGTACAATAGAAGTTGTCTCACTCAGCAGCAATTTCTTTTCACAAGGCTGCAATGTGAAAAAGCCCTTTGAGTTGGGTCCTTTCACCCTGACAGAGTGAGGGAGGGAGATTTTAAACTTAAATTTAAAAATTTTAAACTACTACTATCGACTTACGCTGCATGATAATTTGCTTTCATCTGCATCACTGGAGTTGTGTATGTGTGAGTGTGTGTGTGGGGGGGGGGGCGGGGTTGACAAGGTGATAATGATGTGAAATCAACAGAGCAATTTCCAATTTGTAGCCTGTCTGAGTGCTGAGAACAAGCTTGTAAAGGCAAACACATTAAATGTTGGATGGTCTGCTTCGGGACGTACCTCTATTTTGTCAGTTTTAGCATCACCCCAGTATAGTTTTCCTGCTGCATGATCAATTGCCAATCCATTGGGCCAGCCCAAAGAGCTGTTGAGCAGAACAACCCTGTCCGTTCCATCCAGGTTGGCTCGCTCGATCTTAGGATGCTCACCCCAATCAGTCCAGTACATGTATCTGAGAGAAACAGAGGCGAACGGAGAATATAAAGCTAACTTCCAGGCACAGTGGCATTATTCTTTTTACACAAATTGTAATTCGTAAGTGGAGCCTTTCCATTTTAATTCTTGAAGATGCACGCTGACCTAATGTCACCTCCTGTTGTGTGATCAATGCGGTGTTACAGTATGTTGTTGAAAAAGGCAAGCTTTTCCCTCTCCAATTGTCAGCCCTATAGTGTAGAGCAGACTCTAAAGCTGATAAAATTTTGAAATGCATCACAAGTTAATGATTTGCCTCTTAATTTCCAGTAGGGACATCTAAATACCACTCTCAAGTCTTTTCCACACATGCTTACATATGACTTTCCCAGAGGGTAAATAAGTTAAGTTTACCATAATTGTATTAAGGTAAATGATACGGGAATCATTTTTTAAAAAATTGTTATGTGTAATTTGCTAGTAAGTAAAAAGTTATTGTTGCACAATTTAAGACTGCTTGTATAGTTATAGTTATTGTTTTCAGGGCATTACAAAGAGTGTTTAAGTCAGGAAGACTTGGTTTTGCAAACATAGCACATGTACTATATTATTAACAACTTATAAGACCATTTCATGGATTTTAAGAAAATGGAAACCTAGGTTTACAACTATTGTGATTCTCCTTCACATGGGACACAAAGAGACACACACACACACACACACACACACACACACACACACACACACATTGTACCTACCCATTGACAGGGTCCAGGACGATGGCTCTGGGTTCCTCCAGATTGTCAGAAATCAAAATTTTCCGAGACGTTCCATTCAGCCTGGTAACCTGAAAATCCACATGAAATTATTCAGTATTAAAACACAATATATACTGACTACCACAACATTGCCTTTCTTTACACAAAAACACTTTATCTTATTTGTGCCTATACCATATGCATATACCAGGCAGTATAGGAAAACTCTGACTGGTCAAAATGAGTGCAACTAACTCAATAAGTGGTTTAAAAATTTGAATAAACAAGTTACCTTCATTTATCCGAAGATGTATCAACTTTCTACAATAACACTGTTTCAATTATACCTCGATGCGGTCAGTGCCAGTGTCAGTCCAGTACAGATTTCTGGCCACCCAGTCCACAGCAATGCCATCTGGGTGGTTGATCTCCGTGGTAACCAACACCATGGCATTGCTGCCATCAATGTGGGATCGTCGGATGGCCCGAACCTCATCATCCGTCCAATAGACAAAACCTTCAACTGGGTCATAGTCAATTGCAATGGCATGGCGAATGTCATCAACCTGTTTGTGCAAGGTAACAGGATTAAAATGATGAACAGATGAGAATGCACCCCGACAATACTGATAAGTTTGTAAAATTTGGGTGTTTACCTGTAGCACAATGTCTGTGAAGTCTGGTAGGTCCAGCGAGATTCTCCGCAGGTCAGTGCGTCGAGCCAGCAGCAAGACCTGCTCTGCTCCTAAACAAAGTTGAATGAAGCATTAATTCATGCAAGATATACTGACTGAAGGGTTTTGACAGAGGTGACTTTGCTCTGACACAGATGGGCTTAATTTGACGTTATGGACACTTTAATGACAGAGTGATTTAGATGACAAAGTAATCCATTTAAGTGGGCAATACCATCAAGATAATCAATACTTGGAAAATACTTGTTTTTCTAATTTCTCACAACGTACAATGTGTCAGAAATTAGTTTTCATCAAGAGAAACTAGGCCTGATGAGATCAGGGTAATCCATGGAACTTGTGACTTAAGTTTGCTTTTTAATGCCTTGATTAATTACACTGATCTAATAAAAGCTGGTAGCTGAGCACCTGTCACAGTTCTTCTCACAATAATTTCTTATGAATGACCAGTGGCTGTTGACTTTTAGGTCATACTGTTTAAAATAGAATCAGTACCTGGCTTGCAAGACTTTCCATCTGGATTAAGTTGGACACCAGTAGGGCAGGCACAGGTGTAGAAAGGTGGGACTGGAGAAAGTAGGCAAAGATGACTGCAGCCTCCATTACTGTCAGTACAGGGAGTCTGGACTTCAATGATAACAAAAAAACCAGACAAAGAAGAGCAATAAACAAAGTAAAGAGAAAATATGAATAGCTGAACAGGAAGTATTTTTCTTTGCTCTGCAAAAGGTGGAATCATAAGGATATGAATACATTTTACTAGAAAGAATTAAACAATAAATAAAGAATAACAGTTGTGTTGTAGAATCTTCTTCATGAAGATTTTCTAAACATCTAACTTCATATTTGCTACAATATTTTTATCTATGAACAGCAATCATCAAATAATGACATTATTCAGGCTGTTCTGTACATAAGCATAACTACTTACTGTGAGGCTGTCGATGGGGCTCCAGAACCTGAATGTCCATGGGAGAGTAAATCCCACTGAGGATCTCTCTGGCTTTGTCTCCACTGTGTTTATTACAAGCATGGATAGAGCGTGTCTGCCAGTCAGTCCAGTATAACGTCTCCTCTGACAGTGTCAGTGCAAAAGGATGGGTGAGGGTGCCCTCCACCACTGTTTCACTGCAAGACACAATAAATCATTTTTAGACAAACCTGGAGAATAGTTTAGTTTTTAATGAAAACTTTTGGGAAAATAAATATTGAGATGCTGTTTTACATATTAACTAGGCAAGGCATTCTGTACTGAGCAAATTGTAAGATCACTGGACAATAAGATCGACGATATTCGGTTGTTAAGATCAGCGAACAAGACAGTGAGTAACTGCTGCGTGACTGTTTTTACTGAATCATGGCTCAACGATAACATCCCCGACTCTGCTATACACCTGGAGCAACTAACGTGCCATCGAGCCGACAGAGCCCTAGCAGATAAAAAACGTGGTGGAGGAGTCTATGTTTACACACATGATGCTTGGTGCCGAAACGCTACGACAGTACACAGACACTGCTCTCCACTAGCGTTCATGATCATTAAGTGCCGACCCTTCTACCTCCCCAGGGAATTCACCGCGATCCTGTTAATTGCGGTTTATATCCCCCCCAGCAACAATAACAGTGACAGAAGCGCGGCACTGAATGAGCTGTATTGGGCCGTCAGTGAACAACAAAATGCACACCCGGATGCCTTCACGGTCATTGCTGGAGATTTCAACCATGCCAACCTCAAAACAGTTCTACCGAAATTTCACCAGCACGTAAACTTTCCAACAAGAGGACAAAATACCCTGGATGTTGTCTACACCCCACAGAAAGACGCATACAAAGCCAAACCCCTCCCCCACATCGGACAGTCAGACCACATTAGCATCTTGCTTCTGCCCCGTTACCATCAAAGAGTAAAAGTCACCAAACCAGTTCTGAAGGAGATCAGAGTGTGGCCAGAGGGGGCCGTCTCACAACTTCAGGATTGCTTTGAAACAACAGACTGGGACATTTTTAAAACATCTGCCACTCACAACAACCACATTGACATCGAGGAATACACAGACACTGTGACCTCCTACATCACCAAATGCATCGATGATGTTACAGAAAAACAACACGCCACTCGGGCCAACCAGAAGCCATGGCTGACAGGAGACGTCCACAGACTGCTGAGGGCCAGAGACAAAGCCTTCAGAGCAGGGGATGTAGCTGGCCTGAGAACAGCGAGGGAAACCTGTCCCAGGGCATCAGGAAGGCAAAAAAGGATTACACAGACAAATTAACAACACACTTCAAAGACAGCAGAGATGCACAGAGCTTATGGCAGGGCATACAGGCCATCACTGACTACAAGCCTGCGCCACGGAGCTGTGAGAACAACACCTCTCTGCTCAATGACCTGAACAGTTTTTTCGCCCGGTTTGAAGCACAAAACGACCCCCCCACCCCCCCCCCCCCCCCCTGTACCACCACCGACCCCTGTACCTGTCCTCTGCCAGCGTGAAGAGGACACTAGCCACCATCAACCCACGCAAAGCAGCAGGCCCAGACAACATACCAGGCCGAGTGTTGAAGGACTGTGCAGAAGAGCTGAAGGATGTTTTCACAGATATCTTCAACACCTCTCTGAAGCAAGCAGTCATTCCATCACTTTTCAAAGCTGCCACCATCATACCCGTGCCGAAGAAATCATCACCATCATGCTTCAATGACTACCGTCCTGTAGCACTCACGCCCATAATCATGAAGTGCTTCGAACGGCTAGTCATGTCACACATCAAAGCCACCCTACCCCCCACCCTGGACCCCTTCCAGTTTGCATACCGAGCCAAACAATCCACGGAGGATGCAATCTGCTCTGCCCTCCATCCAGCCCTCACCCACTTGGACAATAAAGACTCATATGTGAGAATGCTGTTCATTGACATCAGTTCAGCTTTCAATACCATAATACCACAACAACTCATCAACAAACTGGACAAGCTAGGATTCAGCACCTCCCTCTGCAACTGGCTGCTGGACTTCCTGTTGCAGAGACCACAAACAGTACGTGTCGGGAACAACACCTCAAGCACTCTGACCCTGAGCACGGGGGCCCCGCAAGGTTGTGTGCTCAGCCCCCTGCTGTTCACGCTGCTGACACATGACTGCACAACGACCCACAGCACCAACCATCTGGTGAAGTTTGCGGACGACACAACACTGGTGGGCCTCATCACTAAGGGCGACAAGACTCACTACAGAGAAGAAGTAGACCTGCTGGCTAAATGGTGCAAGGACAACAACCTCCTGTTGAATGTCAGCAAGACCAAGGAGATTGTTGTCAACTTTCAGAGGGGCCAAAAACAACTGCCACCACTGACCATCGACGGTGATGCTGTGGAGAGAGTGAGCAGCACAAAATTCCTTGGAGTGCACATCAGCGACGACCTCTCCTGGACCACCAACACAACATCACTGGCGAAGAAGGCCCAACAGTGCCTCTACTTCTTACGCAAACTGAAGAAGGCAAGTGCTATACCCTCCATCATGAAAACATTCTACAGAGGAACCATCGAGAGCATCCTGTCCAGCTGCATCACAGTGTGGGGAGGCGGCTGCACGGAGCAAAACAGAAAGACGCTCCAGCGCGTTGTGAACACAGCGAAGAAGATCATTGGAGCACCACTCCCCTCCCTGCTGGACATTTACACCACCCGCCTCACCAGCAAAGCACTGATGATCATCAAGGACACAAGCCACCCTGCACACAAACTGTTCAGTCTCCTGCCCTCTGGAAAGAGATACAGGCGCCTCCGCTCCCGTACCACCAGACTAGCAAACAGCTTCATACATAAAGCAATCAGGATGCTGAACACTCAAACCACTCTCCCATCACTGACAGCCTCCTCCCCCCCGCCAGCCAGCCAGGATCCTGACACCCCCCCCCACACACACACACACACAAACATGTTAATGCTGCTTATCATGCCTGTTATACTTGACTGTACTGGAAAACTAGTTAACAACCCACTATTTAGAATGTCATACTAGGACAATGTAAATATATGCACATTACTAATTACTTACTTACTTACAATGCTACTATCACTATGTCAAAATTGTCACACTAGGACATTATTGAAATTGCACAACAATACCTCTTTTTAACATATGTTCTGAATGTCTTCTGTTTGTCCAGTCTTGCACTTTAAATGTCGGTATGTGTATTGTATGGGTACACCAGGTGTACTGTATGTGTACTGTCTATGTCTATACTGTCTGTGTCCATACCTAAAGTATGTCTACGTCTGCATGGGAAAGTAAGAAACGCAATTTCAATTCTTTGTATGACCAGTGCATGTAAAGAAATTGACAATAAAGCCGACTTGACTTGACTTGACTTGTGTGTAAATCTCCATAATATAGTAACACAAAATACTGGTTATCAAAATTGCACTTATGTCTAAATGCAAACTGAGCCAAGGTACTGTACAAATGCTTTATGATCAGCATCAGTGCCATATTAGAAATTCAAGACCATTAATTGTCATTCTCAACACATACTGAAGCATGAGGTGGAATGAAATGCACTCAGGTCCCGTTTTTTTGCCCAACACCAGTATAACAAATAAATTAAAAAGAATATCTAGACATTAAAAAACACCAGAAAAACTACAGAATGACATTTAAAAATAAACATAACTAGAAAAAGTGCATTTCCTGAAGGAAATGCATGTGAATGCTGAAAGCTGTGGTGACTCTGCACAAAACTCTGAGGAACAAACAGAAAACAGGAGCTAAAGCCTTAGCATGCTAAGTTCTTATAATCAGCAGAATGAGAAATTACAGTGGACATTGTATCGCAGATGTCCGTAATGATAGCGTGCGCAAACAGAAGCTAGCTAAGTTAATGTAATCAGCAGAATGATAAACTGCAGTGCAAACTCTATCAGAGATGTCCATAATGCTAGCCTGAGTTAGCGCAAGCTAGCTAAGTTATTATAGTCAGCAGAATTATAAATTACAGTGTGAAATGTGCCTCAGGCATTACTAATGCTAGCACAAGCTAGCGTGAGCTTGCTAAGTTATTATCATCAACAGAATGTTGAATTACAATGCAAACTGTATCAAAAATGTCCCTAATGCTAGTGCGAGCTAGCGCAACCTAGCTAAGTTGTTATAATCAACAGAATGATGAATTACAGTGCACACTCTATCACAGATGTCCCTCATGCTAACATGAGCTAGTGGAAGTTAGCTAAACTGTCATAATCAGCAGAATTGTAAACTGCAGTGCAAACTGTATCAGAGACGTCAATAATGCTAGCACAAGCTAGCGCTAGCTAGCTAAATTATTATAGTCATGAGAAATATAAATTACAGTGTGAAATGTGTCACAGGTAGGGCTGCAACTAATGATTATTTTTGTAGTCGACTAATCTATAATCTAATTTTTCGATTAGTCAACGATTATCGATTATTTATTTGTTACGTTTCCCGTTTTTAACAAAGTTGGGTATTAATTGGATTTCATTGAAAAGCAGTGTATCTTTATGTGTATTGAGCTTTGTGAAGTATTAGAGGCAATGTGTCCACTAGTCATGCATATAATAGTATTGTAGCGATCCTGCACTAATGTTCAGTGTTATTGTGAGAGTTCTGTGATGTCCCACAGTCTGTGAATGCGTCTGGTTGGTGGAGAGAGCCGTGTGTAATAAATAAGGAAGTTTTGTTGTTTTGTTGTTGGCGTGGTTGTGGCCGACAATGACCAGGTTGTATTTGAGAAACGTTACCAATAAAGAGGGCTGCTGTACAATTCCTTGTCTTCCTGATACGTCTGGTCGGACGTTACAGTATAATAGTAAAGACGCATATTTTTTCAAATGGGGCTTAACCGGAGGTTTCAGTCACTGAAAATGATGTTAACGTTACTTTGAAAAACTCCGGGTGCTCCTCAGACACGTGAAAAGGTGAAACACAGTTTTAGCACCGTAACATGACGGTCGTCGTCGGCTTTGGATATCCTGGTATGTGTAAACGAAATTAACATCATCTTTTAAGAAAGGGGCCTTAAAGTAGCTTAGCTATTGTTAGTTTAGTGCACATGACGTGTTTATTTTCCCGACAATACTCCCAGACATTAGACATTCGCGATCTCACGCTAACATCATTATGCGCCTCTGCTTCAGCCATCGTTGCTACTGCATCTACTTTGCTATTGCTATTGAACTTCTTTAGTGTTTAGTTCAATATGGGCGCAGGTGGTGCAGGCTATTGCCTCTTACATTTCCGGTGGGGCATTGCAACTTTATTTGCATGTATTCTAATGAATTGAATGGCGTTCATCATGCTGTTTAAAATAATATACGACGAGACGACCACAAAATTTCTCGTCGACCATATTTAATAGTCGACGTCGTCGACGACGGCGACTAATCGTTGCAGCCCTAGTCACAGGCATTACTAATGCTAACGTGCAATATTTGATAGCGCAAAGTTGATATCATCAAAAAATGTTGAATAATAGTGCAAACTGTATCAGGGATGTCCCTCATGGTAACGTGAGCTAGTGCAAGGTAGCTAATTTGTTATAATCAACAGAATGATAAATTACAATGCGAACTGTATCAGAAATGTCCATAATACTAGCAGAAGCTGACATGAGTACTTATACTCTAGTGCGAGCTAGCAGAGGCTAGCTAAGCTATTATAATCAGCTGAGTTATAAATAACAGTGTGAAATGTGTCACAGGCATTGCTTATGTTACCGCTAGCTAGCGTTAGCATTATTATAATCCGCAGAATTATAAATTACAGTGTGAAATCTGCTGAAATGATTGTGGCTCGTTTAACATTTGAATAAAGTATCTCCATTAACCTTTAAAGGCACAATAGCAGACCTGATTACCTGATTGTGTGCTGAAAAAGCATGCTCATCATTACAGATGTTGTATGAACAGAGGTTGTTGTTGGAAAAGTCTACGACTAATGTAGTACTGTCACGTATTTCATTAGTAGTAGATTTACAACTGTAACTGAAGTGTACAACTGTAATTGAAGCAAATTATTCCTTATGTAGCAGCTGACACTTTTGTTTAACATTTGAATTAAGTATATGAAGGTGAGGCAAGTGAGGATCAGTTTCTCCTGAATGCTCCAATGCTACCATCTAGTGGTAGAAAATATGAGACTGAAACTTGACTTCCATGTATTTCCTATAGGCAGAAATATTTCACAAAATAATGTTTTCTGTAAAAGGTATGTGGTGTTGCAGTGAGACAAGTAATACCACCCATCTCTCGAAGGAGTTGGATTTTTTGATGTATGAACTGTACAAATCAGACAAAAACTGTGGCAGTTATTGATGTCCAAAAACCGGTGGAAGAATAAATGAATAAACTAGAAACAGTGTAAGCATTTCCTAAAGGAAATGCATGTGAATGCTGCAGCAGTGCTGAAAATGCAGCGAAACTGTATAAATTGTACAAATCAGACAAAAACGGTGGTAGTTATTGATGTCCAAAAAGTGGCAGAAGATTAAGAATTCCACCTCATGTCATCAAAGGCACAGCAGCTAGAGTGGATGACATCATGATGTCAATGGGCAGAAATTGTACAAAATAATTTTTACTGTAAAAAGTACGTGGTGTTGGAGTGAGAAAAGTAACAGCCCAGATACGCGGGAGATGACGAGACGAGATGAGAGACATCAAGTGAAAATTCCTTTAATTTTTGTTTTGATACTTAACCCACTGTAAAAATCTACAACCAATATGGTAGTATAATCTACTACAAATTGTTTACAACTGTAATAGAGATATATATTGTTCCTACCTGAAACAGGTGAAATTATAGTGGCTTGTTTAACACT
>JAFBJQ010001130.1:0-85230 GCA_016785345.1 Trinectes maculatus
CTCGTAAGCTCTCACAGTTGTTGTTGTTGGCCTGTTTCCTGACAGTGGATCGGTAATTTAAAAATCATTGACAGGCATTTTCATTTTGAACACACATACCCCCCCCCCCCAACCATTCGGTCGCTGAAATCAAGTTGTGGAATTTCGTATTACTCACACATTCGGTTAGCTGCGAAAGTTGATTTCGGTTCTGGTTTTAAATCTTGCTTATGCAGTGGAAGTGTGACAATTCATGACACCTCATCGGCAAACGACTAGAATTCGCAAGCAGCAGTTTGCACGTCACAGTCTAATGACCGACACGTCATTTAAAAATGGTATTTTTTTGATGTACTTGTCAACTATGTCTTACTTCTTAAGGCTTTGAGTGCAAACACATGATAAGGAACTGGAGCTTTGACGTTTGAGTTTTATTATTTTGCACAATAAACCGCTGATAAACGAGAGCAACTATGACTAATGCCTGCTCGATGGTGAGAAACTTTAAACTCATTACTGGATTTATTTGAAAAAGGCGTAGGGAGGTAGACGAGATACACAATGTCCAGGAATGAAGTCACCTAATTTGTAGACGACTGCCAGTAAGCCGAGTGACTCCAGCAACCCTAGAGTTGTCATCAAAATATCACTTCAATAAAATTGAAACTATGTCTCTTTGGGCTCGATGGCGTGAACTCGGATGCTTCCTCTGTCCCCTGTACTCTGTCAGTCTCAGCCCCCCTTCTCTAGGCCCCTCAGGCATCAGAGACTTACCCTTTGTATGCAATAGTGGAGGGAGGGGTGGAGTGAGGTACGAGGGGTTTGTCCCAAGCTGCGAGGTAAAAATCGTTTCTTAATTGCCTCTTGTCTTGTTTTGTGCCAGTGGCCGTGCCAGGGAATGGACCCCTGCACTAAGAGTCCCTCAGCAGAGGAACTCCCTCGCCTAAGTGTTACCTTTGTTTCATAAGGTTCTCTGGCTACAGTTTAATCTCTAGCATCGCACACACACACGAGCACAATACACACACACGCACACAGAGGCTTTAAAAAAAAAGGCTTAAGATCTTTGACATAACAGAAATAAGGGGGAAATAGGCTTTGGCTGTAGCAATATAAGGTGAATGAACAGTTGTAAAGCACAGTGCAGATAGAGTTATTTCAACTTTGACTTTGCGGTTCAGTTGCTGTTTTTTTTATTTTTATTATCAGTATCGTACAACAGCCAACTAATATATACAGGTCAGTTTTGCTTCTGTAACTCTTTTCATTTTCCTGTGTAATCTGCTATATAAGTCTTTCATCTATCTATTCCTTCAACGTTTTTATGCCGGCAGTGAAAGAAAGGTACTGCTGAGCATGTTTGAGCCTCTCCGGACTTATGAATGTCACAGATTAATTTTTGGTGGATGCGGTTCAGAGACTGATGTGCGCAGATAAGGAATGAGCTCGGCTGTTATAAAACAGTAAGGCTGAAATCTTATCCGTAACCATAGCGCTGCAGTTTATGAACCGTGTCCTGTCACGTCTGGCGGAGGGCTTGCGCGCCAGGTTTGGACGTTGTCCGCTGACCCGTTCACATTGACCACAGAGGCAGGTTGAAGCCTTGTTGCTGTTATGTTTGAATTCTTGGGGTGTTTGTGTGACCACGGTTCGGCCCCGCTCTGGCTTTTTCCTGTCAACTGTCGGCCGAGAGCTGCAGTGGCTTCTGTTAACCACCGCACTAACTCCTAATCTTATCTTCCTGACAATATGCATTAGAGTCAATCTGCTGCGGGTTAACCCTTCCGAGGCCACCGCACAGACGTGGTTTTTACTTCTGGCCCCGGCGGTGCAACACTGTTTGAAGGGAGGAAGAGTTGTCGCTATTAAACTTTGGCGTTTCGAAACACAATTTGACGGGTCACATTCTGCACCGGATCAGTCAGTTATAACTGCTTGAATAAAGAAGGAGCTTATCCCTCTCTGGCCTCTTCCTTCCAATAATCCCATAAAGAGGTTGTATGAATTAAAATGCTTGTTGCATTCAGTAAACAGGATAGCAGTACTATTAAATTACTTTACTTGGTCGCAACGTGCTACCTAGACCCTGATTGTTGTTTTCTGAGCTGCTCATTTAGTCTCCCTCCTGTTGTTCTGGCAAACTGCACGGTGAAATCTATCCACTGCTCGATTTTATGGGCAGCGGATTTGTTGCAGCTACTGTGACCGCTGCTGGCTCGCCATGTACGCTGTATTTACCAGTGTAGATGGATATCTCCCCTGCAAAACATTCGAGAGATGACACATGTTATATACACATTTAATATCCCCCAGAGGTCATGCTTGTGAATTTGATTAGCTTGGCTGAAATATGATGGCTGCGATATCGAGTGACTTGGCCCTTTTTATTGAATTTTTAATCTCAGCGTCAACGTGGGTTTACACGACATGCCGGCTTCTCCTGATCGCCGCTGATGGAAATGTGGCGCCCTAATTTTGTTGAATTAGTACAGTTAAACGTGGCAGGTCAAGGGCTTGTTTTTAAGGTCAACACCCAACTACCATCGCGGTAGCGTGAGTGGAAAAATATAAGAGGTTGTTGAGGTGATTATATAATGTTTTTTTTTTTTTTTTTTACCCGGGTCAAACTTGTTGACCCCGGCTGATTGCAGGATCCGGCAGAGAGGTTTAGCCTCATGACATATCATCTGGAGTGGAACTGGTGGCCAAGGTGGTATCATGGGAAATGAAGCTGCTTGTGCGCCTGCCGCTTGTGTCGTTCCCTCCGGTCAGTCGCGCACATATCCCACTCTGCCTTTGCCTCAATTTGTCATCCTGGTCTTATTCCCACGAATGTGCAACGTCATGAGAATTATAGCACGGTGCTGAACTCATGTCATTAATTCATCCGAATACTCTCACACCACTCTATGTCTTTTTTTCCCCTACTCGTCTTGTTTTTGTATCTGTAGCACAACCTAAATCCCATTGATTACTCCATTCAGTTGTGTCACCAGCTGGGGTGCTGTATGGGGAGGGGAAACCCTGATCGATTCAGGGGGCCCGGAGTTGCACAGGGGCCCTCTAACATGACAGGGATTAGATGTTTATTGTTTCAGACCTGGAGTGAGCCGAATTCCTAGCTGTGCCCATGGTTACGAAATCATTGTGTTGAAAAACACAATTTTTCGTCATCCTCTGCTGCTGTGGAGAGATTTCGACGTAGAATTGCGAGTTAGTAAATTTAATGTCGGACATGTTTTAGCATCATTCCATAAGAAGTGTGTGCTACTCTCCCAGGCCGGGGCAGTTTATCATGCTCTCTCCTTCTCGGGCGAAAAGCTTTCCATTAAAAATGATCTCTTTTCTTCTGCACTGAGAGAACAATCCAATGATCTTGTTGGGGGGGGGCTGAATAAGTCGGACCCTCGTAAACGCCTCCAGAGCTTGACAGTAAGTTTGCATACGATTTCCATAAATGAGGGTGTTGATGTATGAATAACTTGTCAGATGGATTGATTTACGACGGCAGCTGTCACTCAGCGGTGGAGTTTATTCTGAGCGTGCCCAACCTGACCCTTCAGCCGCTGACTGAGGGATCGAGCCACCGGCTGACAGATAACCGATGCTGTTTGTCTCTACCTCCACTGCCTCCTTTCTTTTTAAAATCTCGATATAGCTCAGACCTTTTAGGAATGGTCTCGGGAGAGGAGAAAATCTCGCTCTCGTGTACGACTGTTATGGGAAAAGTGATCTGCAAGGCAAAGAAGCGAATGAACATCCACTGAGAGGCTGCAGCGCCTTTGCCCGTCGATTTCTCTTTGTCCCCTTTTCTTTGCCTTCTCCCTCCCCTTTTGTATCTGGAGCTGGTAGGTGTTATCGGTGCAGCTATTGTCAGGGCTGAAAGAGTAGGGGGGCTCATGAGACCCCCTGACAATGGGCACATGCTTCCCCCTCTGTGAGCTCCCTGTGTCTCGGTTGCGTGTGTGTGTGTGTGCGATGGTTGGAGCTGTGCGATAAGGTGTTGGCGTGTCTGGGAAGCACCTCTCTTCCTCTCTAATAGGCACCTGTTGTAGTTGCAGGTGTTGTGACACAAACAGCTGTGATCAGCCAGCTTTAAAATCATGACCCGTGGCAAACCGCGGCGTGGTAACACGACTCCCCACCCGTTTACCCAGAGACTTCATACAGATCAGGTTCGAGCTGGAAATTACCTGGAGCTCCGTGTTTTCACCTCCCTCATCATCGCAGGGTCCAATCAAGTAATTTAATTTTCGACTCAACATTTCTGCTGTTTGTATGTAAACCAACTTTCAACAAGTGTTCAACCAGGACTCACTGAAAGAGAGAAACATTATAACAGTGCTTTGGGGTTTTTTAAAAAAAGGTATTTCCTGAAATATTTCATATTACAATGTGATTAAGTTGCACTACAAAACTGTCTTAGAATCAGTGAGATCCATCGGATGCTATAAATTGTACAAAATGATTTACTTTGTGCAGTCAGCTGAACAAACACATTGTGTGTCAAAAGAAAATGTGTGACGCTGTTTCACATCTGCACACAGGTTTCATAAAAAAAGGCCTGTCTAGTTTTAGTTTTCGACATCATTTTCAACAACACTCTGATTGTGTGTATGAAACTTTGCAACTATTGCAAATAAATACAACCGGACGCATGAGAGGCCAAGACAGTGTTGTTAACGCTTGAAGTGCTTTGTGCTTGATATCACTCACTGTCGCTGAAGCAGAAGTAGTAGAGGCACTGACTGTGTTGCAGCCTTCTCTATCACACACACACATTTCTGCTTCTAAAAGGAGTAACGATCACAAGGCAACAGAAACGACACGTCAAGGCCGTCCTTTGAGCCTAAATGGAAATTCCTTTCATGAAAGCACCAGCGGATAGAAGCAAAGATGTCATCTCACAAAGTGCCAAAAAACGCTGACATTCACACCAGATAGCTGAAAGGTGCTTAAGCGATGATAACACACTCCATCTTTATGCTTCTTGTTTTTTTACTCTCATTCTATTCTTCTCTCTCTCTCTCACACACACACACACACACATATGGACAAGATGGCTGCTTGGGGCTGTACCCGGCTGTTAACACCTCCAGTCCAGAGAGAGGGGCCCTCTTTTTGTTGCCCGCTCCTCGACACTGGTTAAAAGGGGAGGGTCCTGTGTGAGGCCGGAGCCCCTCTCTCGATCCCAAACACTCGCATAACGCGCACAATGGCCGAGTTGATGTAGAATGCGCGTTTGCCCCTGAGTGACAGCGAAGAAGTAGGTCAGCAGGCTGAGCCGCTCTGTGCATATGTGTGTATGTGTGCACATACGCGTGCGTTTGTGAGGGCATGCGTAGCTCTGTGTGTAATTGGCTTCCTTCCGCTAGGAACCAACCTGACCTCCCCCGACTTCTACAGTGTGTGTGTTTTGTGTGCAGTGTTTTCTTTTTTTCCCCCTTCCTGTGCATGTGACGTGAGCCCTGTTCAGTATCGCGGCGAGAAGCCGAGTCAGCAGTCATACGCAGACTGACAGCTGAGGGAACCTGGGGGGGTGTAGAGCAAGTGTGATGCAGAGAAAGGGCGGTGGTATGAGTGAGTGGCGAGCAGACGCACACGGGAAGACGTAAAAACTGGAGAAGGCCAAACTGGACGAGTGGATTCTTGCTGTCTCACACGCTCACTTTCACAGCACGCTGCTGTTGTTAGGGGATGGCTGAGCGGCTCCACCCCTTTCCCCCCCACGAGCCAATCCACTGTCATATTCTTCCCTGTGCTGCCTTCTGATTGGTGGGCTGTCTGAGCCTGTGGAATAAAATGGGATTGATGGGTAATGTGGGACTGGAGCTAGGGAAAGACGAGCAGGGGCTCGGTGGAGGGGCAGGGCAACACTGACCCGGCCACTGGGGACGTGGATATAAAGCAGGGATAAGATCACATTAGTGCAATGACCATCCGAGACAATATTCCAAATGTGTTAAATATTAATACTTTTTATTTAAAAAAAAACACATGACTGCTCTGTCCTCATGTGTTCCCACAGTCACTAAGGTTGGAGGTTGAATAACTCCTCTTACACAACCCGTTCACGTACGAGGGGAAGACAAAATAGGTCGGGTAATTCATTGTAAGTCAGACGTTTCCTAAAAAAATGATAAAGGTCTTGCAAAGCGTGCGTTGTGGAAGAGTTGGTGGGGGTTAGGTGGAGAGAGAAATGACTTTCGTGAGGGCCCTGTGCAGAGAGGAAAAGCCAGGCCTGCACTGTCTCTTCCCCCCCTGGGTATTGTCATGGCTCTGAATGGCTAATGGGAAGTGAAACCAGAGCTGGAGATTGCTCCGTAATGGCTTCTGGGTGTCTTGGGGTATGTTGCACACTGTACAAGAACTGAATTTTGTTTAGCTATGTTTATATAGCCGTAGCAAAATATATATATTCAAACAAGCAAACATAGTGTTTCTTGTAAGTACAAGATGCAATTAAAACTGCAGTTGTGTGCTGTAAATAGCGTTAAAGGTTCAACACTAGACTTTTTACTGTATTGTTTTTTTTTTTGGATACAATCCTGAATTCAGATTTGCTTTTTCCAGAATCATAGTTTGGTTGAATGTATGTTTCAGCTATGTGTTATCACCGTGCTGTGGAATGGTGTATTCGGAATCGCCTCGAGTGATTCCGAACACGTTAAGAACGGCTCTCCATTTTCCGTTAAGTGCCTCTGAGTGTGGCTGTGGCCACAAGCAGCGTTCTTCTCTTTAAGATGCTTTAAGGGTCCAAATGAATATAGATGAGCACGCGTTCAAATCAGTCTGCTGCCAAATGAGATCAAAACTGATGGCCGCTACCAGTCACATCGATAAAACATTGATTTGGGAATGCAAGCAGTTAGCTGGGACCCCCCACCCTTACACACACACACACACACACACACACCTTCTGCTTAAAGTGACTTAAGGCTTAAACTGCATGGGTTAATGTGACTTTGACATTTGCCTGCAGTTTTGCATGGCAGCTCCCAAATCTCAAAGGTAAACATATAGAAAATGACGAACAGCACGATGTGTCTTTTTTTTTACCTTGTGACATTCACACAACCCCATTTTTGCATTACCGACACTCATATTTGTACATATTTCTCTCCAAATCAGTATGATTCTCTATACTTACTGTACTCAACATGTACAAACAGATAGAGCAGAAATCCCCGTGTTCTAGGTGAGTGGCAACAAATTAGAGAAGCGGTGCATCATCCTCTCCTGCAAGGGAGTCTTTTTCACATTTAGTTTGCTTTCTGAAATGACCACAAACCACAAACTTTCACACCCTGTTGAGGAGAAAGTGTAGCGCGTTTCAGCACAGTCCCATAAGAGCTGACGCCGTTTCCCCGTTTTTAGCCGAAACCTGAAGGATTTAAAATGGGTGAGTCAATGGTCCAGCGACTCTGAATAAACCCAGCGGATAAACAGGCCCCAAGTTAATTATTCAAACTAGCAGGAGAGATGCCTGGCACGAAATATCTTACACAGGGTTTCCCCAGTAATGGGGCAGGGGCCTCCTGTTTGGCCTCCCATGGTTTGCTAATGCAAAGAACTTTGCAGTAAAGATAGTTTTCAACAGCAGGGCATTGACTTCATCATTTCAATTTGGCTTCAAAATCAATTTACTGTGATTTATATTTATGGTTTTGTGTGAAGGGGAAAAGCTGTGGGGTACCTATCACCGTCATTCACATGTTTTTGCCAAAAACATTATTTTCAGATCATTTTGATATCTTAGTCATCTTTACACTTTCCCCCTGCGCCACCTCCTCCTTTTCGCCTCGACTGACAGGAAGACGACCTGATATCAGAAGGGTTTCATTATGACAAGTGGCAAGAAAAGGCTCCATCACCAAAAACATCAAGGGTTAAGGAAGGGGAAATCTTTGTTGCGTCAATACTGATTTTCCAAAAAGTAGTCACATCCACTACCTCTTATGTTCGGTGCACCCAGCCCTCTCTTTCTACACTCCATTTCCAGAAAATAGATCCCACATCACTTTTGATTTTTGTCAAAAGAGCGCCCAGTTGGCACAGTGAATTAGCTTCACCCTCGCGACGCGTACTGCAGCACAAGGTCACACTGTATCTAAGCAGTAGTTAATAACGTAACCTTAATAACACAACATTTGCCCCAGTAGGGCCCTGCTGTCTTTGATTGCACTTCCCCATCCATCAGCGCCGTGCTGACGTTTATAGGGGCAGGGACTCACATTTTCAAAGGCACCCCCCATGATATACACCAACAAACAATGGATTTTTAAAAACTTTATTACTGATTATGTGATGTAAAACAAACTAATTCAATAATAATAATAACAATAATGCAATGTTGAAATTTTTACACCCAAAAGGGCAGTTTGGACTGAAAGGGTTCAAGGGGGCAGGGGATCAAACCCCTAAAGCACCCCTCTCTGCATGTGCACGACATTCATAGCAAAAGAGAAATTGCACCTCACCGTTTTCTCTATCGAGCAAGTCACATCATTATGTCTCATAGATGGAAATTTTAGAAAACATTTGTTTTTGTATGTGCGACGGAGTGAGTGACATTGTGCGTAGGTGTGTGGGAGAAAGGGACTTGAATTCATTTGAAACAGACAGGCCATGGTTGCTCTCAATGTATAGGTCTTCACGTGTCTTAGGAGTGATTCACTGAACCAGGAGAGTGGCAGATGTGAGGGTGGTAAACTGGAGGTGTGGGGACACGCGGGTGTACAGCTAGCACACACGTAAATGCACCGACACGTACTCCTCCTTCATTGTGATGTACAAAGCCGAGATGATGCTAAGCCACACACTCACACATACTCCTCCATTATGATGAGCTGTACTGACACGAATGCAAAGCTGAAAGTCATTGCTGTGAAGCCGGAAAGTTTGTGTAGGTGCTAATAGGATGAAATGCTTGTTTACGCCGACGATACACAGCAGTCAACAGGTACATCCAGGAATAAAGCATCTCGGTTTGACAATAATTCAACCGAAGCACATTCCTTTATGTTATTACCTAGAAGTATACTATATTTCCAAAATAACTCAGTGTCCCAGGTCCATGATACATAGGATTTCTAAGGAGGTTTTAAGTATGTCATTGATTTTTTTTTTTTCTAGGAAAAGTGACCAAAATACCTCAACTTCCTGCCTTGTGTTTGCTGTTGTTTAACACTTATCTCCACAGACTGTAAGGAAACGGGTTTGTGGGCCACTTATCTGTGGGCCAAACATAGTTGTAAACAAAAAATAAAGCGATAAATCCTTGGAATATCATGCTTTCGCTCCACTTTAATCGTCAGGCTTTCCGTAATTGCAGCTTGTTTCACACACGCTGGTGCGGTAGCTGCCAAAACACTGTACTTAAATAGTGTGTACTTTATAGTGTTTTATATTTAGTGTGGCTGACACGGCTCTTGTCCCTCCAGTCATAAGAGCGTATCTGTATCTGCTGGCCTAGAAATCACGTGTGGGCGGCTGGCTGTCTTACAATGGCTTCAGTGTGCCGGCCTCTGTCCCCACTGAGTCCTTACTGTACTGAGCGCTCACACAGAATGTCTGGCTCTTTCTGACAGGATACCATCCTCCCCCTCACTCCGAAGCGTTAGTGGGAAAGAGAACCCCGAACAGCCTGTGATCGCAAAATGGGGGGGGAACCCTGACGATCGTCAAAATTCCTGAATCTCCCTCCAGATGGTTGTACGGAGGAAAAACACGGGTCTCCTGCGATTCGCATCATTCCGCGGAGTCGCGGTGGGACTGACTGTGTGGGAAGACAAATCTTGGACAGTGGAAGTGAGGGGGGAAAAAAGAAAGATCCAAGGGCCCATTACATATTGTGCATGTGGTTTTTATGTGGCTATTGGTAACACACTGTCAAGGCTGCACGGAGTCAAATCAGCTTCTGCACCACATGTGCCCAGCGCTTAAAGGGGGAGGAGGAAGGCAAGGAAAAAACAGGAGTTTTAATTCAGTGATGTTTTTTTTGCCTGGTGGTTGAGCTGCTGACTGATGTCGCTTGGCAGGGAGAGGAGAGTAAGTGGTGGGAAAAGGGAGGCAGAGGGAGGGGAGAAGGTGAGGGGAGAGGGAGCAGGTGTGAGGGAAGGGAGGGAGGGAGGGAACAGATGTAGAGAGAGAGAGAGAAGGAAAGGAGGAGAGGGAGAAAGACAGAGATCAATGGTTCTTCCTTGAATAACGGATGTTTGGGGCGGCAGCTCCCTGGTCCGTCTTCCGTTGTGTGCAGACACTGGCAGTTAACCTGTCTCCACTGCACAGGAACACACACACACACACACACACACACTCTTTAAACTCTTGCACAGACACTCCCTTATGGCCTTTCCTGTACTAATTCTGCTTCTTTACCCGGTTGGTCTGGTTTGAGACCGTGTTAGCTCCAGACTCCCAGACTGACGCTGTGGTCAATAAATCCCCAGCGCCACTTGGGAGTTGTGGTTTTAAAGGGCCAGAGTCAAAGTGCCCCCCCACCCCCACCCCCACCCCCACCCCTCCATGGGGGTGTGTGCAGTGTTCATACACCGCCCAGCAACACCCAGCTCATTTCTACAATACCAATGTGTCAGAATATGTTTGTAAATATGCTGTTGTTCCTTTTGTATTCATTTCCGTCTCGTTAAATTCATTCACTCGCCTACTCCGTCTCTCCACCGTCAGGTTTCTCAGGTCAAACCCAACGCTTATCCTCAGGAATCCTGGGAATGCGAGCGTAGACCTCAGCCACTCTGCATAAACAAACACACCTAATGCCACGTCACTGTCACCACAACACATTTCGCCCTCTATCGATTCAGTTTTCCTCCCGCTCCCTGTGTCAATGGGAAATGAAAGGGACACGATAGATTAAGATTGATTATTTCTTCAGAGGCGAATGTGTGCGTTTTCCTTTTCGGCGCCGCACTGTGATTGATTGCTCCCGGTGAACCTCTGACAAGTGAGCGCGTGCACGTTGTGCATAGAGGTGTTGCGTTTTTAGGGCCGAACAAATGCATCGCAAATCATTTCTAACTTGTTACTCCTGCTCGCCTTTGTTAGGGTTACACACACTCGACATGCTGTTAGCGTCATTGTAGGGGATATGCATGCAGACGATCTACAGGCGAGACCAATGCAGGATCACATTTGAGTGGAAGATGCATGTACGTCAGCGTCTGGAGCCCAGAAGCCCAGGGCAGCTTTGAAAAGCTGGCATCACTTTGCATGAGCAGTGTCAGCTCTGTTTCTCAAAGCTGGATGACAACATGCCCACACCAGCTGCCATTAGCACAACTTTTTCCTCTGCACACTTGAAGCTGTTCCTTTCCTTACCCTTTATGCTGATACCATCATACCCCTGCTTGCCTGCACACGTCTATTTCCGTTTGCGAGACCTCTGGGTTTCATTAAATAATGACGCCGACATGAAAGAGTGACTCGGGCGATTCGGACTCAGACCTGCATCCTCCTATGCCCCCCCCCCCCCCCCCCCCCCTTTAATAACTGGAACAGGCCGTGCCCCCCCCCCCCCTCCACGCTTTCTTTTTAATAACTGGAACAGGCCGTGTGCCATGTCACTGACACAGATTTAAGTCAGCAAAACGATTTCCTGCATGTGAGCAGCAGCTCCTGTGCCGCTCGTTTGAGATAAAGACGTCAGGCTTTGTTGTGGTTGCCGTAACAGCGTCATTTTCCTGAGACAAACACGAGGAAACCCCTGGAGGTTTTTCCCAGACGCGGCACGGGCTGATGATGCAATGGGAACTGCTGTGACGTGGCGGAGACAGAAAGTTCCTCAGAGACGAACAAGAAACCGGGCCGGGTTAAAATGTGTTTTCATTATTATGAGCTCTGCAGTTCGTCTTTGTGGTTTGACCCGTCCTCTTGCATACACAGTTTCCCAGCGAAAGACACCATGTTTAAATGGCCTGTCAGGATTTTTCAGAAATCAAACAGACTAGTTCTAGCTCGGCCTGTGGTGAATATCAAAATCTCACTTGTGGTCTGGAGGTCTTTAGTCTCTTGTAGCTGCTCTGAGTCACAGCAACACTTTGTGTTTTTTCTAAAACAACTTGAGATGCCACCCACTATTAATCCCTGTCAGCTTTCTTTTTAATAACTGGAACAGGCCGTGTGCCATGTCACTGACACAGATTTAAGTCAGCAAAGCGATTTCCTGCATGTGAGCAGCAGCTCCTGTGCCGCTCGTTTGAGATAAAGACGCCAGGCTTTGTTGTGGTTGCAGTAACAGCGTCATTTTCCTGAGACAAACACGAGGAAACCCCTGGAGGTTTTTCCCAGACGCGGCACGGACTGATGATGCAATGGGAACTGCTGTGACGTGGCGGAGACAGAAAGTTCCTCAGAGACGAACAAGAAAACCGGGCCGGGTTAAAATGTGTTTTCATTATTATGAGCTCTGCAGTTCGTCTTTGTGGTTTGACCCGTCCTCTTGCATACACAGTTTCCCAGCGAAAGACACCATGTTTAAATGGCCTGTCAGGATTTTTCAGAAATCAAACAGACTAGTTCTAGCTCGGCCTGTGGTGAATATCAAAATCTCACTTGTGGTCTGGAGGTCTTTAGTCTCTTGTAGCTGCTCTGAGTCACAGCAACACTTTGTGTTTTTTCTAAAACAACTTGAGATGCCACCCACTATTAATCCCTGTCAGAAAGATTTAAAATGAACTGACAAATCTTTCTTCATAAACGATACTGAACTATGTGAGTAAGGCAAACGGGCAGATCTGAGTCAGAACACCCCACACATCGCACCAAGCAATTCCAGACCTTTAACCAGACACTTCATCCGCCCGGTGACACGGAGCTGACCTCACCCCCCCACCTCTACTCTCCCCGGCTGGTGTTTCTCTCAGACATATCAAAGCACAAGCTCATCTTACTCACCAGTGACATTGCATCCATTGCATAGGGCTTCCTTCCTTCTCAGGGTTCCAGTGTTTCATTAAAGAGCACGTTTGGCCGGAGTCATGTCAGAGACCCAATAACTTGGCTGGCCTATAAATGGAGGGGGGGGTTAATGTGGTCGTGACGCCGTATGATGTGTTTTTATGACGATACGCAGACGGCCTGGAGTTAAACTTGTGAGCTGCTCTTTATGTCGCCGACACGCTCGCCTTGTCTTTCTTATTCACTTGCACCCTGTCTCCCCCCAGCGCTTACACATCACTCACCCGACCATGCTCCTCCGGTTATTTAGGTCCCTCTTTGAGCTCCCTTTGATCCTGCCGCGGAACCCCCCCACCCGCCACCCGCCACCCCCACCCCACTGCGCATGGCCGATGATTAAACAAAGGGTCACCGAGTTTGTTCGAGGACGTCCACTGCAATTGTGTATGTCGAAGCGCGCGTGAGGATGCACTGGTGTCGGTGAGGCGCTGTTTTCTAATAAAAGCTTTTGTAAATCGGGTTCAACAAGCCAGATAGGCAGTGAAGGGAGACTTACAGATATCTGACGAACGTGCCCCTCCCGGTGGACCGCTGTAACAAGAAACAAACATCTCGACGCTGATTCCATAGTGGGGGGTCAATGCAAATGGAGATGGATGGCCACAGCTGGAGCCTGAGAGTCTTGTCCACGTTTTTAAAGTGGGGACACACTGAGGTCAGCAGTGGAATGCAGTTTACACTATGATGCGGAAGCACTGATGCTCTTATATGGATTTATAGCAGGCAGGGGAGCAGTGAGTGCTGTGAAGGGAGGATTATAGTCGAGCTTTTTGTTGGCTTTGGAATGTAAAATGTTTGGATCACCCCGATTCTGAGTTACAGGGGATTTTACAGTGTCCTCCAAAACAAGTATCTGTCCCTAATTTAATATCTTTTAGGAGGCAGCTAGGAGAGATTTGGTTTATTGTGTGAAATGGACAATGGACAATGAATCAGATATGCCTCTCTTGTATCGGATACCAAATATCTTTAGTCGTAAACTATATATCAAGTTGTCTGTAAGTATTTTCAGAAGATGTTGTAAATCTTGAAATAGACCAGTAAGGTACATCATTTCAGAGTAAGCCACATCCACGTGTGTTTCTATCTGTATTTGTATTGTTTTATTCATTGGGTGTGTGTGAATAAAAAGTGTTTATTTCAGTGTAGTACAGGTTTAATCTGATTTCCACAGTTTCCACTGCTATTATTGGTATTGTGTGTGTGTGTGTGTTTGTGTGTGTTTTAGAAAGGGCATCCGCCTGACAAGTTCTGTACTTAGTCAGCTCTGTTGTGAAAAGCCACATTTACTGGCTGCACATCAAGATCACTTCTCCACCGCTCAGGCCCGATTCCTCTCAGTCTGTCTGTCATCTCGTCAGCCTGACTCACACAGGTCCTCAGCGCAGATGCCTTGGCCCACAACGCATGTGTGCGAGTGTGTTTGTGTGAATAAGTGTGTGTGCGTCCGTGTGCGCACACCTCCTGCTAGCCCTCAGCAGGACTGCCAGTCAGTTTGTGACTACACTCCCACACGTTTCTCTCTCCTGCTTTCTCGCCATTCCTCTCCCTCTCCGGCTTCCTTTTTCCCCCGCCTGTCCTTACGGCGTCTTTGATTTCCTAATGAAATCAAGAAGCCAGCTTCCACACAGGCCAATTATAGCTTTCTCCATTTCTCCTTCATTAGCACAGCTCCACTTTGCAGTTACATCCGCGTGGGTTGCTGTTAGTGCCGAAGTGGAAGGATGGGAATACGGGATCTGGACGAGGGCCGGACACGAGTGCGAGAATCATTCCCAGATCCTTCTCAGGCCGCACCTTATGATGTAACGTCTGCCTCAGTGACAAGACTCTATCAGTTGGAGTAGATACAAGAATCTCTCTGAGGCCGCTGTGACTATTACTTAGCTGTCGCTGTTGCATCTATTCTCTGATACAGGTGGGTTTGGACTCGTATCATAGTGGGGACACGCTCTGCTACTGCTACTGAGTACAAATAGACAGAAAGGACCTTGTACACCGAACGCACACACACACACACATTTATCTCTCTCCCCCTCTGCCTCTCGCTGTAATGCACTATCGACCTCTTTCCTACTTTGCAGACCTTGGGCTCTCCAGTGGCCTCAACCTGTTAAGTACACAGACGCGCACACATGCACACTATGACCACACTGACCTTTTAGCTCGCAGAACGAGACTTGATTTCCAATATGGGTTTGTCTTACAGCACTCTGCTCCCTCCAGCCTCCCTCCAGTCAGTCTTAATGTGATTAGTCTTGTGCGCCTGCTTCCGGCACGCTGTTTTCTTTGTCTTTCTCTCTCTCTGTCACTTTTGCTCCTTCTACCCAGCTTGTGTGTGTGTTTTTTGTTTTTTTTTTGTACTCCATTGTCGTTGAAGCAGAGGTAATGCCACGCTGGGCTTCGTTTCTGTGCCCCTCCGCTGTGTGCTAATTCACTAATTCACTTTATCAATCCCTCTCTTCGTGGCGAACCATACCCTCCGTTCTTAATCCAATCTTGGTTACTCCTACCCTGTTCTTCTGTCTCCCCCTGTGGTCACTCCCTTTCTCTCTCAGCACTCCCTCCATTCCTTGGTAACACTTACACAATGTAATTTCCTGTCTAAATTGGGTAAACGTAGCAGGGCCAAAGGAATCACAGCATGCTCAATGAAGCTTAGAGGCACTTTACCCGATGGAAGCCCGGAGCTCTTCATCTCAGTGTATTACAAGTCCACATTACCTTTTTGTTTACCGGTGAAAACGATTGGACTGTTAGTTAATCTTATACGTTACGATTGCTGTTATATACACGTGACGCTTGTTGCTCTTCGACATGTGGTTCTACAGGTTGACATTTAGAGGTTCATTTCTGAATTTTGCTGAATATTTCTTTTCCCGACACACAGGAAATACCACAAGCGGCCACTCCACAATTCATTTACCCAAGTACCCAAGGTTAAAATACTCAAAAGCTTATAAGTTTATTATAAGTTTATTGATACCAAAATTGTTGTTCGCTTTGACATCATCCTTTCTAGCATTCCCAAATCGCAATGTCCAGCTAAGACCCCCCCCCCCCCCCCCCCCCCTCCCCCCCCCCCCCCCCCCATGGTTGGCAGTCGTAGTGTATCCAGCTTTGATACAAAGCAAAGCAGGTTTTCTTTCAAAGTGAGCAAAGACTCATCAGGAATCGTCTTTGCTGATATTTCGATGCTATTATCCTGATGTGTTGAGTGCGAATAGAATATTGTGTTTAATGGAAGGTGCGGCTGACAAAGATATGGTAAGAAATGACTACCAGGGGAAAAAGATGACCTCACTCTGGAGCCCTTTGTGTCGGGTGCCTCCTGGATGGTCTATTTGTCCATCTCCCCTTTCCTTGCTTCCTTGCTTCCTTGCTCCTACCTTTGGCAGCAGGCGCCAGGCTGGCAGACTTTGAGTATTTGCGTCTGTGTATGTGTAAGACTGTGTCCCTATACAATAGTCCCTCCTGACACAGGAAATTGTGGGCAACTGGAGTCCCCTGCATTGCATGAGGCTGGGGGGGCAAAGATAATCACGAGAGACTGCTACGATGGAAATTTCTTGCAGCATTTTAAATTGGCAGCTTGATTGTTTTGACGCATTCTTACTGCCGGTAGCCTGGCAGTATGTTTCTGATATTAGAGAGTGGTTGAGTGGAATCAGATGGGGAAGGATGTGTGTTTTTGGGGTTGGAGAGGGTTAGTAAAAACAACCAGACAGCGTGAGGGCCAACAGCCTATTTGGCCCAAGAGCTTCAGGCTGTCCCCCAGCCAGCCCTGCCTGCCTACAGCAATATTTACAGCCATTTTTTGGCAGGTGAGAGTAATTGAACAAGCATTTGTTATTTGGCAAACTAGCATCTGGCTGACATGCCATGCCCAGAGAACGCCCCTCGTGTTGTAGTTTGTAACACTCTGCTAATTGGGCTACATTCAAACAGTGGTTGTAATGGGTTTTAAATGATCCGATGTAATGTTTTATTGGTGAAAGTTTTACTAATGATAGAAATGTGATACTTACAACCCCTAAAATGTGTTTTGTTTGGTTGTAACTAACAGCTGATGTTGTCAGCAGTGACAGTTTATTTTTCTGTAACTGATGGAAACCGTCAAGAGTTCTTCATCAGTTTGACTTTCTAGGACAGATTGGCTTCTGCTGGACATTGTGGAATTGCGGAAACAAGCATTTCCCAAAATAATCAGAATAGCACCGAAGGAATGCATGAATACCTTGAACAAGCTTGAGCTTTTTTGTAGAGGCGATGGGGTTTTGTACCTGGATTAGAGTCTGCTGGTGTCATTTTGATAATAATAAAGTATAAGCCAACAGCACATTAAAGCTTTGCTTTGACTTTTACAAAAAGCCAGAGCTCCCACACTAACATGTGGAACAGGTTTCCCCATAATTATTTTGGGCACAAAAAAATGTTTTTATTCTTGTTTCAATGTAGGTTGACAGTTACGCTTATGGGGGGAAATGGTGCTAGTGGAAAAAAACTGAAAGGCACATTTTAATTTGATTCCATATTTCTGAGGCCTGTAGCACATTTTTTCTGCGTTTTTTAAAAATCTGCAAAAAAAATTAGATAGCAAGTGGTGTGCAATTTTACCCTTGCATTTTCTCTTGCTTTTCAGCTGCTTCGCCTTTCAATCCTCCATTGTAAAAAAAAAAATACAGCAAAGGCTTCACACTAAGCTACAGGAAAATGATTGCGAGCTTTTGCTACCTGACCATGGGCTTAAATTAAATGGGACATTTTATGATAGCTCTGTAAATCGGGCAACTCAGCCAAGGAGTTTTAAAAACACGAGCATACTTTTAAATGGTACGTTGGGCACAATTAAAGGTGCTTAACACTGATGGCAGCTAATCCTTTTAGAAAGTCGCTGGAGGTAGATGGAAAAGCTCTTTTAATGGTCTCGGCCAGTTATCCAGAAGTGATGAATTTTTTTGACTGGCTGTGTTGTTAAAAGGAGCCTGGTCCCTCGTAACGCGGTTCTGCTGCGGTCGCGGTGAATGGGCCGTTATATCACGAGCTTCGTTTGCGAGAGAACGAGGGACGGGGACGGCGAGGACAGCGTGCCACTGTGCCGTGAAGCCACCAGGCTGTGCGGGTAAACCGGGCCAAGAGCAACAGCTGACCCACACACAGCTCACAAAGAGCCACACACACTCGCCGTCTCTCGTTCGCCACAGCTGGAGAGGAGCATGGTTTTCTACTGACATAATTTCACGTGCGCACACGTGTCAGCTGTAACTGTCCGTCCCAGCGTCCTGGTCGCCGTGGCACGGGGTCTTTAAAGCCCCACGTTGTTGCCGCTTTTCTGTCTGCTGATTCCATGTAACAGGTGCGTTCCTGTTAGCAGGAGCTCAAGCTTTTTATTAAAACACATGCTGCGGGACACGGGCACTCTTTTATTCTCACGCATCTCAACAGGAAATGAGCCAACATCAATAAGAAGAGGAGCAGGGCTGGCTGGTATCAAGACAGGGTGTGTCGCGCATGGCCCGGTGTCAGTTACCAGCCTGCTCTGTGATAAGGTAGTCATGGTTGACACTGTGGGTCTGTGTCGTCAGTGAGGTTTGGCAAGACAAAGACAAACAGGTGATTTGGGTCGACTTGTTTCCACATAAGACCGTTATCTTCTGAGAATTCATGGTTGGACACTTGCAATAATCTTGATCAGAGGAATTCTGGGTAAAATTGCAGCATCAGTGTTGGCGCTCGGAAGACAGTTGCAAATGACTTGTTTCCATTGAAACACGCTTGTTGTGTATAAAATACTGTGCCCTGTTTTATCCCTCTTTCAACAGTCAGGGCGTGAGTTGTGTCAGTGTTTTGTTGTGTTTGTGTTTGGACACAAGAGGTCACAGTCAGACACAAAGCACAGTGGCAGTTAGGAAAACGAGGAAATAACGTGCACTGGTGTACAAAGCTCTGAGCCGCGAAAGAGGGGCAAACCTCATGATCCGAGACGTAGAGGCTAAAGTGGATCTGAAATGGTTTTACATAAATCTGAGCCATTCAAGCTATGTGGACTTTTACAAGTCACAGCGCGCGCTCAGACATTTAGCCTTTTCTCCCTCCATCTCCACCCCACCACCTCCCACCACCTCCCACCCCCGGCGAGTCTGTGGCAGCTTAATAAAATAAACATACATCCACCAGTGGCGGTGGCAGGCATGTCAGCCTCCCTTAGCTGTCATCGGCCGTGTGTCTCTGAGTGTGTGTGTTATTTGATGTTTGTGTGTGAATCTATTTCCAACACAGTCTGTCACTTTTAGCTGGGGCTTGTCTGTCAAAGCCCTCTCGCTGTTAGCGCCCCTCCTCCCTCCCTCCCTCTGCACAGTGCAGCCCATATGGGAGCGGGCATTAGCTTAGCACGCTGTGTACCAGTCCAGTTAATGGCCACTGTAATTCTACCCTGGCTGGTTTAATAGTGCATCCCCTTACAAGAAAACGAGGTGTCCCAGACATTTGATAGCTCTGACTTGAAGTTATCTACTTTACTTTTGTGCTTTTTTTTTTAAATAAATGTTGTACCTATTGATGCATATTGATTATCCTCGGACTGAGTTGACACATGGGTTTGAACTGAAACCTTTTTCCCCTGGTTCCAATTTCTTGAATGTGAGTATTTTCTGGTTTTGTAGATTTTCCATGTTGGCAAATTTGATATCATTTGGCTTTTTGAACACGCAAAACTAATTGATTACCCAACGTTAATTAAAAGATAGCCCGGTAATGGAAATGTGTGCCGGTTACACCCCCAGTGTGTACTATATTTCACTTGGCTGGGTTTGTTGTAAGTTGATCAGGTCTTACTGTACCTAGTCACTCTGTCTTTGGAGATTAACTGTGGAAACACTGGTGGGGATTTGAAAGAGTAGCGACGTGTGCGTTTGAGTGTGTGTGTGTGTGTGGGCCCCTGTCTTCCAAAGGCTTTATGGTGTAGGCCAAGCACAACACAGCTGCCCATCCACCCAATGTACCCCCCCCACACACACACACACACTTCCAACTCTCTCGCTCTCTCTCTCACACACACTCACTAGTCTCTTTGAAGTTTGTCCCAGTCCAGTAGAGTGGTAAAGGGTCAGGATGGAGAGGGGGATTAACGAGGCCCCTGGTATAAATGGATAAAAGGATGGTGGGATGAATGGTCTTTATAACGTGTTAGATGAGAGGAGGGACGGTCAGGTGATGGCGGCCAGTAGACTGTGGTGCTGAAGCAGACGTAGCTCAAGCACAGACATAAGGTTTGGATTAGAAACAGGACAGATATCAGCACGGGGCTTGTTGCCGTATTGACAGTTTCATGTTTCTGTTTCACATCAGGCTGTCAGCGTAAAGGTGGGATGAAGGTGAGATAATTGGGTCACCACATGCAGAAACGAGAGATCTGGGGAGTGCGTTTTGGTAGTTTTGGCTGTTTTTCATTTTCCGTCAGGGACTCCGAGGTGCTTTGACCTGGTTGTCGGGTTTGATTCCTCCTCCTCCTCCGCAGAGCACACTCAAAGAAATGGCGCCGTTGTCATCTCGCACAAAAATCAATATGCATATTGCACACCGTGAACTTGTGTGAGCACACGCGCCACTGTGCCACTTCGCAGCCACTCCGCTGCGCGGCATTAAACAGACAATGATTGATCTCCGGTATGATTGTTTATTTTGCCTCGCTGTCAGTGATGGATGAAGACTTGTATGCATTTGAAAAGTCTTTGTGAAATATGGAGGAGAGCGGAGGGAGGGGGGAGGTGTTTTTAAAATCGACTTCCCCAAGTAGAAATGCCAGTAGGCCTGAGGGACGACCTGTCATCATACCCTCACCTCATTCTCAAATTAAACGCCCCCCCGGAGTGCAGCAGTAAATCAGCAATTGCCAGTTAAATAACTGTGTAGGAATGTAAACAGGTATTTTCCTTTTCCTGGTGTAGATTGTTTAAGTGTGAGAGAAATCAGCTGAGTGTGTGGGCGCCACAAGCAACAGACTTTGCTGCCCTTCATTTTCAATCTCTGTATGTATTCGCCTGCAGTGATTATAGTCATCCGGAGCCTGAGTGTGGCCTTGACTAATTTCATACAATTGGTTTTTCATTCGAATAAAAGGCTACGAGCTGATCAAAGTTTCCCCATAACACTGTTTATGTGCTGCCATTGCTGTAGCATTTGGGTTTAAATCCTAACTGGATCATTGTTCAGTGAGCTCCGTTGTCCTCTTCAGATTCCTTCATCCCCACAGAGCGGTGCAGACAAAACTGTCCTGTCCACAGATGAGAGCCTCGACCCAGCGAGACATTTTTAACACCCTCTTCTGTTACCGTCCCCCAAGAGAGCGAAAAGGAACCAGATCGAATGAATAGACGAGGGAACCCGAGACACAAAGCTCACCTGTCCTCCCTCCCTCTCTTCCTCCTCCCAACTCCCCTGTGACGCTCCTCCTTTCCTCTTTTCGTTCCCACTCTCTGACTCTTGGCAGATGGCTCGATCAGCAGTCCCTTCAGCCTCGGCTCCAAACAAAATCAAACTCCTTCCCTTTTCCCTGAAATATTTTTTCTTGTGTTTATCCAACATTTTACTCAGAACAGATGTCTTGATTGTCTGCCAGTTTTTTTTTTTTTTTTTAGAAATCCCAGAAACCAGGCTTCCCCTTTTGTCACATGTTGTTTCTGCCTTTTAAACATGCCTGCTTTCACATGCCAGAACATCTCTCAGAATCCACGTGAAGACAAAAGGGAGAAGATCACGATGTCTTCATGTCTCCTTTGATGAAGTTCGGGACGAGGTGCAGGGTAGCGTTGCCGTGCTCTCTGTGGAGCAGCTCGGACTCGCCTGATTTAGTACGACTCGTTTAATTGGTTTCTAATGTGCACAATGTTCGTATTACAAAAAAACCCAGTCCGACTTTAAAGACGTATTTTATTCCGTGACCGTACAACAAAATAAATAAATAAAACAATCGTTTTTAAGGACGTTGTTTTCAAAGCTTTTACAAAATTTGGAGCAGGGAAGCTGGGCTACATGGCTTTAAGTTAATTTGTGATCAAGCTTTAAATTGAATCCATGTGACCACAACCTCTTGCGGGCGGAGGATTTGCTTCCCATCAGCAACTGAAAGGAACCTCTTTCTATTCTCTGTGTGGGTCTTCCACTGCACTTTGTCATGTAAAGAGGCCCTTATCTGGCTTTGGCTGGGGGTAAAGAGGCCAGGGAGAAATAGCTAACTGGATCCCTGGGGCCAACAGAGATCGACGCATGATAAATAAGTGACTGTGATTGACGGGCCCTTTTGGATGAGTGGCCCAGGCCCGCCCTCTGATATGTGTGCCGGGAGGTCAACTTTGACCCCATCCGGCCACCTGCTTGCCCCCGACCCTTGCCCTGTAGCTGGACTCCTCTGTTCAAAGGCCCAGGACTTATTAAATTAGCAAGTAATGTATTTTGTGCGTTTTGTCTGTATTTTTACCACATATAGATAGGTGTGTGTGTATGTTTGTGTATGATAAATATTCATAAAAAACGATTTCTCGTTTGGTCCAGGTACCATGTCCTCTGGAGCCATGTCCTCTGGCTCTGTGCTGTGCTCCTCCAGCGTTACGTTTGTGTCACTCCGTCTCATGAATAGCTGGCCAACAATGACAATTTAATGGACGAACCGGGGGCTGGGAAGCGTAGCGATTTCACACGGCCTGATTTAATTTCCCTCATTTGGGCTAAATTGGGCCACAGTGTCGGGGTAAATAAACAGAATGCATCTGGACTGCGATAAAGGGACTTGAATGGTGAGAGGCGGTGTGAATAAGAGGTTGTGCTTTTTTCCGTTCGTCTATAGCTTTATAACAGAGTGCTTGTTTAGCACTTTGCTTGTGGACGAGCCTTTTAAATGGCGCTGTAAATAAAAGTTTAGGTGTTAGGTATGTGTGTGTGTGGACTTGCTTGTGAACGTGCCTGTGTGTTGCTGCCTCGCGTGGCTCGTGTTACAGATTCGACGTAGTTTGCAGCTTCATCTAACTTTATTGGCTGTGACTGGTAATTATGGAAATATATGAGATTATTTTGGCTCCAGTCCACTTCCAGCTCAGGTTTTGCACGCGCTGGTCACAGCTGCCTTTTCTCATCAGGCCTTTAGAACTGAGAGGACAGGAGATGGTCTTTGTTGCCACTTTGTCAGAGAACCTCATTGAGTGTAATAGGACTATTAAACACTTGGTCAAATGTCTGTGTGTGTACTTAAAAGACATGTTGAAGTATTTGTGCGTGCACGGAACAAAGCCTCCTTTCTCTGTGTGTCAGGTGTGACATATGCTCAGCACGGCCTGTACACGTTTCCCTGCATGTGTGTGTGGAGGCATACTCGCATGCACTTTTTCCAAAATAAATCCTGTTTTCCATACTTGGAAGTTTTAAGCCAGGATGAGTAACATTGTGTAAAGTCCTCAGACACTGATCTATGTAAAACAAAAGAGCTTTACGACACTCACTTCCTCCCTCCCTCCCCCTCCCCTCTTCTTCCTTTTGATATTGAATTACCTGAATGACTAGAAGGAACAAAGTAATTACAGGCCTTTACTATTGACCCATCCCAGAGTGTTCCCATAGTTCTCTACTGAATAATCCTGCTGACGTCAGCCCCCCACAATGCAGCGCCAACCGCTGTGTGCACACGGTGTCTCATTTCCATAGAGAAAACAGTTTAGACTCGGAGCCAGTGGATAATTACTTGCTTTGGTAAATTTAGATAATTAACTTGTCACCCATGTGATCTTTGTGGTTGGTTCATAATAGTTTTATTCCTTCATTTTTTTCTTTCTCTGTTTAGCAACTGGAGACTGCAACAGAATCATGTTGTCCATAGTTAAATGGAAAACTTGCATAGAAAGTATTGTTACTAGCACATCACCAATAATGCTTCAACTTCCAGGAGATAAACAATGAAAATAAAGATTTTATTAATTAAATTTTAAAAAAATTAGATGGAAATCTTCCTGTTTGCTGCAGTTGAGACGGATGTCATACAGGAAGTACAGTTTCCTGGCTCCTGCATTTTCACTCTAACATGATTTGTGCACACATATTTAATTTAGACATGCACATACACACACTGATAGCTCTGAACTGCTTGTCAGAAGTAAGTGTTGGGAGAAGGGACATACACTGTATGCACCACTTGGCCTTGATTGTGTGTGTGTGTGTGTGTATGTGTGCGCACATAGGAGTACACAGCTGGCCTCTAATGATCCAGTCAAGCACTTGTATAGCTTGAGCCTTTAAGTCCTTCTGTGGCAGTCTTGTGTATCTGTGTGTAATATGTGTGTACTCTGTAGAAAGAGCCCCGTGTCGATGTGCTTGTTAGTGAGATTGTCAGCCAGGGAGACTTGACCTTACATGGGCTGTTTCTGCTGTCATCAGCCCCGGTCTCACTGGTGGAAAATGGGTCTCTTTGCTTGAAGCAGATCTGTCACACAGACGCTTTCTGGAGTATAGCATTCATGATATTATTTGCTCGGGACAGCAGACACCATGTAACTTTTTTTTTTTTAATACAAATGTTATTGCTATTAAATGGACGTTTGTAAATTGGTCAAACTGCAATTTTGTTGGCTTAGTCAAAGAGTGTGTGTGTGTGTGTGTGTGTGTGTGCCTGCGTGCAGTTGCACAACGTCAAACTCTTAAGTGACTTAACCACAAGTGTTTACATGCATCAGGGCCAATACAGGGCATCTCAGGACACACACCCACACACACACACCCACACACAGACACACTCTCAGCACTGCCCCACCTCCACCCTGGCTAGTTGTCACCCACATGCCCCCACCAGCCGCCAGCCAACAGGCCAGTTAATATTGCCACCAGCTGCAGAGGGGTTGATGCCAACCACTGCCAACCGGCACCAGGCCCAGTGTGACCACACAGGAGCCACTGTGTGCTTCTTCTTCTTCCTCTTCTCTACTCTACTCTACTCTTCTCTTCTCTTCTCTTCTCTTCTCTTCTCTTCTCTTCTCTTCTCTTCTCTTCTCTTCTCTTCTCTTCTCTTCTCTTCTCTTCTCTTCTCTTCTCGTGCACGTCCATATGTAGCGAGCGGTGTGAATGCACATGGATCCAGGCCATGTGAGGGCAGTCGTCCGTCTCGGTGAACAGCGCCCGGACGCTACACTGGCTGCGTGCATGTGTGAGACAAAGAGGTAGTGTAGGATACAGAAATGGAGTGGAGCATTACGGGCCAACAGAAAAGCAGGTCTTTTCTATTTATTTCTCGTTAGGCATGTGAACGATCTGCTCTTGAGAACGCGTCTCTTTGTCTTACAAAAGTCTCTTTGTGTGTCGGCCTTGTCATAATTCTCATAAGTATTTGCGTCAAACCACAGTCGCATGTTGTATTAGGGGTTGACTACTCTCAGCTGTGGAGGTTGAGGTATGTGCTCCGGTGGAAATACAGGTTAATGGCCACCCAGCATTTCATCAACACACATCTGTGGGCATTAGTGTGAGACTGGGCGGGTAAGAATGTAGCACTGAGGTTAGGCCAACACCCTGCATCACAAGTCAAAGGCACAAACAGATAAGCCTTTTCTCGGTATGCCTTTGAACTGCTCCACTTCAGTGTTTGCATCTGTCCAAGTGCTGATTAAAAATCTGGACGTATTCCCACTCCATCCCTTTTTTTTTTTTAGAAGTGAGGAGAGAACAACCAAAACTCTTACAAATCCATTCTGCAATCCGCATTTCGAGTCTTGAAGTATCACATTTATTGCTACTAGATATTAAGGCGAAGCGGGATGCATGATAAGAATCTTTTAATTGATGTAAAAACCACTAAAATATTGGCACCAAGAAAGCGATGAACATAAAAACATGTTGTGAGTTAGCTATCGTTGATTATTTTTAGGATTACTACATCACATTTCCAAGACTTTGCAAACACTTGAAATGAACATTACTCATCCTCACCGATGTGACAGCTTTTATCAAGTTGCTACACTGCAGGCACAGTGTTAGACTAGGGTGTGTGTGTTTTTGTGTGTGTGTGTGTGTGTGTGTGCGCACACGGTAAAGGTACAAAGAAAAAGGGTTATTTTTCCAAGTGGAAAAACAATATGTGACTTCACAGGCCTGGGCACGACTACTGCCGCGGCAGACACACAAACACACACACACACACACACAAACACACAGGTTTGCTTATCAGTCTCAAGATTCAAGATGACTTTATTTGTCCCAAGGGAATTTGTCTCCGACTCAAAGGCTGCTACACATAAAGATACATAATACAACACAGAGCCTTTTATCTTTTAAAGCTTTAATTGCAGTGGCATCAACAGACTACTTTATTGTACCTAAAAACGATTGCGCTGAAACGTCTTTTTGTCTGAAGCTATGTGAGAAGGTCACAGGAGGTGAGGCCGTCCGTTTGCTTTTTCCTCCTCAGTGATTAAATCTCAACAGAGATGCCCGCAGAACTCAAACAATCATTTCTGCTCTCATTCTGAATTAGCCTTCTCTTTTGATCCGATTAACTCGTTAGCTCCTCACTTATGTGGTCAAGCGGCGGCCGTCCTTTTCTTTCTCTTTACGTACGTAGAAAGTCGCGGAAAAGGGAATTAATGAGCCGCTGGAGTTAAGTGGCTTGTCTCTGCTCGTGCAAAATTCCGCCAGGGTAAATGAGTTTAAAGCCTGGGGCTACAGTATGTGTTGTGTGTAGCTCCGTGCTCCAGTGTGCTTGTTTACGGCCTCACCTAACTGGATTCCAGATGTAATCCTACAGTCAGTGAAGGCCTCGTCTCTTCTCGGAGTCAGGTGATGTCCTCACACCATCCCACTTCCATACAAATGGCACGTCCCCTAGCACAGAGACTATGAACTGACCAGAGGCCAGTGATTCTGTGTGTAGTCACACACGCCTGTTCGCCTGCAGGCTGTTCCTGTCAGGCGAGGCATGAGGCTAATGAGGTTACGCTGTTTCCTGTTTCTACTTTCCTGTCCGCTGCTCCTGTTTGTGGGAGTGGGAGGATTTTAATTCCGTGGCCCAACACAACACGTCTGTATGCTTTGAATGGTCCAACGTGTTGATGTGCGGAGTTGCACTTTAATTTGTGCGATGGTATAGAGACTGATGATGCATTTGATGTGCTTGTGTGTTTGAAAAAGGCCGTTATTGAATGGGATCTGTTCAGCAACCTGTCAAATCACACAGACATACACATACACACACGCACTGGTTGCTTCATGCTTCATGTTGACACACATATACACACATTCATACCATGAGACTTTTATTTTAGTCCTCTGTAAGACCGCACGAGGCCCCAAACCTGCCAAACGCAACTAAAGAATATGAAGAATTCCCCTCAGCTGAGCCCTTAACGCCATGGCAACCGGGCTGAGAAACTGACTGAGACGCTGCTGCAACGCTAATACCACGCAGTTACTTTTAACATCTCACTTTATGAGAGACACTTAAAATTCCCTCAACAACAATCCGCCATCCTTTCTGGGCTGTGTGGCGGAGAATGAACAGGAAACGGTTTCCTTGAGCCCGGGCTTCTCGCTGTAATGCTCCTCTGGCACCGGGCGCCCCGAGAAACCTTGAGAAACTTGTTCAGTGTTCGCTGAGAGAACTTGCAAATGCTCTTGTAAGTAAAGTCGGTGTTCCAGCAATGTGATAAACAAACCCCACTGTGTAGATTTGAAACGTTTTACACTCTCTGGCTAATTAGCCAGGGTTAAATTCACCGTCAGAAAAACAAACCCACAGGGTGAAACTTTACAGATGGGCGAGCACTTGAGTTGTTGAAGGCTGATGCTGTTGAGAGCCCTGTTGTTGGTTGGTGATTGTTTGATGCTTTTGTGTGTGGGGTGTGGTGGAGGTGGAGGTGGTGGCCTGAGGGAGGTTAAGGGTCAAAACTGGGGTTAGTTGGTCACAGGCAGCATGGACCAGTGTGGGTGGGCAGCCCAGTCAATTTAAATCCCTTATTATGCAGCCAGCTGGGTCTGTTCTGAGCATGTGCACACACACACACACACACACACACACACACACACGCACACACACCAACAAACACACACACACACACAGGTTCCTCAAAGCATTGTGACATATATTTCTCTCAGTCAAAATAAACTTCTCGTCTCTCTCGCTTGTCTCTCTCTCTGTCTGTCTCTCCCTGTCTGTGTTCTACTTTTACCAGGCTGATTGTGTTTCACGCTCGTCAGGGCTGAATGGCGCTTCCATTCTGCCAGTAAATGGATGCTCAGATGGTGTGCACGTGCACGTGCGTGCATATGCAGACAGCTGATGTGATTGACAGTGGAGACACGGGAGCTTTGTGTGTTTGTGTGTGTATGTGTGTGCAGTGTGACACAGTGCTCAGCAGGAGCGACCATCATGGCCGGCTTGCAGACAGAAGGCATTGTTCTGATAAACATTCATCTGCTGTGTGTGTAACTACAGAGGGGAATGGTAGGAAGTGAGTTTGGTTGCAAACCAAATTCCTTGCATGTGGACAATTTAAAAAAAAAAAGAAGAAAAGATCTGTGTGAGAGTATCCAGAGAGCATCGGCCTGGGTCTGTTTACATTTGCATCATTATTTTTTTGTTTTGCTATATTGTTGTTACTCTAGGAAGTTGTCTGCATCGCAACATTTCCTCGTTTGGACAATTTGTGGTTTACAGGATGACAGAAGGTACTTTCAGCCCATATGGCATTCCTCCTCTCTCCTGCAGATGGAAGTGTTCTGGAAGTGCTGGGGCTATCCCAGCATGTCTAGTTCAAAGGGAAGGCCCTGTGGCTGCACATACACACATACATTCCAATGCAGTGAGCGTTTGGTGTAATGAGGCGATTATATAGGGCCTCTTGTCCCCGGCAACCCCACAGACCCCTTTCTATTTGCCTCTTGTCTGAGCTAAGCATCCGGTCCACTTGAGGCAATAAGGGACATTTGGACCAGGATGTAGTTAGGACTGGAATGTGGGATTTGTGAGCGTACATGTGCTTTTTCACGGTTGAGGAAGTTGGCCTTGTTTTACCTCGGTTCTTAGAAAACCACGCTGATGGTAGAACCGCTACATAAACAGTTGTCTCCGCTTTGTTTTCTACTTCTGCTACTCGTTTGTGTATTTTCTGGTCATTTTTGAAGAGACGTCGCCAAAGTTCCCAGTTTTCTCGTGAATTTCACAGTTGCCTGGAACAGTATTGTTATGAATATCTCTAATCAATATGCATATTTCGCAATTACATAATTAGTTATGGCTGTCATCAGCACCGGTCTTTTGAAGTCATATCCTAACGGCACGTCATCTGGGGACCATGAGAGATGGATTAAGATATGGGAGAGGGGGGTGCGGGTAGTGGGATGGAGCCTGTCCCGACCACTGGATACAATAATCCAGGCTTTATTGTCATAACATTTCTCCACCGTCCGTCCATCTCTCCCTCCGTCCCTCTGCTAGAAGGGGGAACGAGTGTTTGAACAACAGATTTCGGGGCAGGTTTCGTAGAGCACATCGCAGCTGGCGCGTGGCCCACATTCCTCTGCCGTGACACCCTCACTGTCGGCAGCAGCACGGCGCTATTTTTAGAGGAGCCAGTGTGAACGCTTGCATAGGCGTGCACGCCGAAATGTACGTACTGTATGTGCGTATGTGTGCAAACCACATATTTGCCTTACATACGTTTGTATACATCACAGGAACGGATGGATAAGAGCATTTGACTATAGTAGCTTTGATACCCTTGTGTCAAAAATAAATCTATGCCTAGGCGATTAACATCTGAATATAATCGGAGGCACAGATCAGCTCCAACAGGTTTCTCTGCCGTTCAGTCTGTGGTTTCTCGTGCACAGTAAGCACGAGCACGTACGAGGTGCAAAGCTGATGCTAGTGTGGCTTGGCTTTCTCTCACACTTACACACAGGACCCAGAGCACAACACACACACACACACACACACAGGCTCGGTGATGTTCTTAAAGGCACAGTATGGGATTTTTAGTGAACACAGCTAAAAGCTGTTTCATAGAAATGTTTTTTTTTGCTGGCTAAGCACTGTTTCAGAATGTTTGCTTGCAGGTGCTATATATTGTATATTGTAATAAAGTATATAGTCAGGACTAGTGTCGGTAATTTATTGTGTCTAATGTCACAATCAGTATCTTTTTGTACACAAAGCCGGGGCAATCCACTTGTTTCTTCATCAACCATCACAGTTAATGGATTTGCCCACTTTACAGAGAGGAATGTGTGGAGTAGGCGAGCCCCACTTTTCATCCAGTTAGATAAACAGACACAGATGCAATGATGGATTTGATCCCACTCAGACTCTTGACTTCTTGAAGATTTTAAGATTCGTTTTGTTGATGAGATTAGATTAGAGTGTTTTTTTCTGGTATTTATTCCCAGGCTCTTTTTTCCACTCCATTGTGCATATAATCTCTTTATAATATCTCGCTATTATATCATTCAAGATGAAGCCTAAAAACAGATGACTCATTAAAAAGGTATCAGCAGAAAGTGTAGCTGGAGATGACATTTAATGTTAAGCATTAAAGCCTTGTTAAGATTCTGAGTGTCAGCAGAGAATTTTAATGTTGCAAGACTTATAACTAATTTCATGCATTTAGAGTCATTTTCCTTTGCTGAACTTGAACTGGTTGAAGTGTTGTAAGAAGCCCAGTGGGACGGATATGACGTGGTTATATGTCCTGGCATAGTTAGTGCATTGTATGTATGTGTGAGAAAGACAGAGTGAGGAGAGATGTAATGATCTTATATGGAATGCTTTTCAAACACAGTGCACCTGTGGGTGCATAAAAGGTGTCTGTGCATTTTGTGGGGGTTTTGCAGGTCATTACCTGTGCATTCCGGTGGCGTTGGCATTTTTATGTGACAGTGAATGGGCACGCAGCGTTCCGGATGCATCACTTGGCTACACACACGCACACACACACACATTTATACGTGCACGGAAACGGTCCTTTCACTCATTAGTGGAATTCCACTCGCCTGATGGAAGCTGGTCGGGTGTAGATGTGTGTTTCTGTGCCAGGTAGTGCTCGGCTTGCATCCTTCTCTCCAAGAGCTGTCTCTAAAGGGCTCTGGCAATACCTCCAGAACACACACACACACACACACACACACACACACACACACACACACACACACACACACACACATACACACACACTGCTGTGTCTGAATGTGAAACCGAGACACAACACAATTTGGTTTTATTGCTTATTTGAGTAGACGTTTCCCTTTCTCTGTCATGCTACACTTACCCTCTGGCAGGCAGAGATGGTGAGAGATTCTGCATGCTGCTGCCGTCCAGAACCTCCCTGCCTGTCTTACAACCTCCCTGCCTGTCTTACAGCCTCAGCAGCACACAGAGGGAAGGGACGGGAAATCCAGTGAAAGGAAAGAGACTCCTTGTCCAAAACAGGTTCACACCACCCCTCAGGGTTGCACAAAAAGTTAACCTGCAGTAGAGTAAATGTTTCCAAAACCCATTGAATCATTCTTCTGAAGGGTGAAGAAATGTCAGCTAAAATGCTCTTTTTCTCTCAGCTGATGAAAAGTCTGTCAGCATTTTCTCTACACCCCACCACCACCCCACCAGACATTATTGCTTTGTGTACTGTACACAGGCCAGAAAATATCTGTGGCAAGCAGCCAACGGCTGTGGAAAAAATAAAACCGAGAGATAGTGAGAGAAAAATGTGGATGAACTTGAAGGTCAATTTTTAGCTTGTTTTCACTTTCAATGCAGCCATGTGTTCTGTCTGTGTGTCAGGTAGATATATGGATGCCATAAAAGCTTTATATGTGAATGTTTTTGTACCCTGGGATATACTGTCAGAGGGGTGAGTGTATGTGCATGCGTGTGTGTGTGTGCGTTTGGCCTCATCTCACACCACAAGGGAAATAATGCCAGCGAACTGTCTGGGTAATTGGCGCCTACCTGGCAGACTTTTGCACGTGCTCATGCACGCGCACACACACACACACACACACACACACAGAGAGAGAGAGAGAGCGAGAGAGAATGGATTAGATGACATTAACTACAGGAGAAAATGTCATAATTGAATAGACGCACTACCTGTGTGCATGCGTGCGTGCGTGTGTGCATGCGCGGTCACATGTGACACTGTAATGAGGGAGTGCACACTACACTCAAAACACACCCTATCAACCTCTGTCAGAGGCTGCAAAGCATCAGTGCACTGAACAATCCGCTCACGTGTGTGTGTCTGTGTGTGTGTGTGCGTGTGTGTGTGCGTGTGCCAGCTTGCCTGCTACATGCAGGCAGATGTGGCTGTCACCCATCAGCTCCATCATGTGCAGACACCCAGCTTTTAATCTCGTCCCCCCTGCTCCTCACTTTGAGCTCTGCTGAGCAGACCTGAGAAATCAAAACAATGCGCTGCTAAAAGATTATTATTATTTGCCGATGAGACAAAAAGCGAAATAAACACGCAAACATTTCAGGCTTGTCGATAAAGCCAAAACCTGGTGTAGAATTATTCGAGTGAGAGAGAATTGGGCCACGCCGGTAGTTTTAATGACAGTGGGGTTTCAATTGCCTGGTGATACAGACGAACCCTAACTGCTCTCCTCACCCTTACTCCACCCAAATTCTAACAGCTGTCGTAAAGCACTTTCGACTTGTGAGAACAGTTCAAAATTTCCCCACAGTGATGCTTTTGAACCAAAATTAGTCCACACAACTGCAGAGAGACAAGAATAAACACACACAGGTTGTCTTGCTTCATCCGTCACGGTGTTTGAGTATAATATCTCAGGCTGGGTTATCAGCAGCACTCACTGACAGAGACAGAGAGAGAGTCATTTCAGTAGTGTTTTATTCAGTGGCTGTGGGAGGATGCATAACATTAGGATGAGATTAACTTTCTCCTTTCACACAGTCAGACTAAAATACAGGCTGACACACAGACTCGGTTTCTGTGTTCCCCCGACCGCATCTGAATTCCTCTGTTATTCTTTTCTTTCGCTCTTTTCGAGGGCCACACTCGAGCACTCTTAATGGAATGCTGCGACTGTTATCTTGTTATTACAGCGGCGATAAAACGTCGTGCTGTAATTACTTTTGTGTGAGGTGGAGGTTTTTTTTTTTTGAATACCACCCACCTCCCCCCCCCCAAGCCAGGGCTGATGTCATGGCGATGTCTGCCAGCCACTTGGCGGAGCCAGCTCAAACGATCTCAGGCAACTGGACGATGCGATCGCGCTCGCACACAGGTGGTGATGCGCATCGGCTCAGACAGGAGGAGACACGTTGGCGGCGATGAGTCAGCGGCGTCAGAAATGTGTTTTTAACGCAAATCATGAACATACATTCGCTTTTTTTTTTTTTTTTTGCATAAATTGTTTTCTTCTTTCAGACCTCACAGCTGAACGCGGCTCCTCATGGCATGACTAGAGAAAAGCCATGTTCGTTTTCCATTATTTATTAACACCTCTTTGTTGTTGCTCATGTCCTTAATTCATTTCCTGAAGTCATTAGCGTTGTTCTACATCAAACACAGCTGCCAGAGCAATGAGGTGTTGAAAACAAGTGGGGAAGAAGTATGGTTATTGCCGTTGGACACGCGCTAAAGAGCCTTTTAACAATCTATGTTGCAATAAAATATTCTTTTATTCTATTAAGCTGTTCAAACTCTCCGTATTGGCAATATATTGTCAAATGTGTCTGCAGTCACATGGCCGCTGCTCAGATACAAACGGCCTGGAGGGGGCGAGGAATGGCTCCGTCTTGGTAAAAAGGATGTGTTGTGCGTATGTGTGCGTGACTTCTGGTGACCTCTCCGACAATAACGTCCTCTGTCTCAGTCTCTCCGGGAGAGATTAGCAACACATGAACCCGCAGCCCCGTGATGCTTTTTTCATTTGCTTCCTACCTATTCATCACCGCGGCGCTCTCCTATCACGGCATTGTGAGGAGATGCCATCCATGGCGCATTGTCATGCTAATGGGATGCCTTGTGTCTAGCTGCGAGCTAATGCACTGTTATGCTAATGTTATGTCATGCTTATGTCACGATATAGCGAGAAGCGCAGGAGAGCCCTGCAGCCAGAACAATATGGACAGTGATTCCTGATTATACTGAAACTAAGTTTTCATGCGTTTCCTCTCTCGCACATAGTTGGACAGCTCGACGAGAGTGTCCCGTCTGTGTTTCCTGACCTTGACCTCAACTCACACTTTTGTGGCCATGCTGTTGTTCGATTACAGAAACAAAGGAAAACAGTCATTATAAACAATCATCCAACTTGATTGTCCTGTCTGCTTTGTCGGGGGGATGAAACTGTCTGTGTGTGCGATAACAGTTCGTACTGATTCATTCTTTCTTTGTCTGGATGTTTTCACAGGACGACAGTGATGGGATCCCATGGTCGGAGGAGCGGGTGATGCGAAAGGTGCTCTACCTCTCCCTAAAGGAGTTTAGGAGTGCACAAAAACGGCAGCTGGATGGCGATGGAACCACAAACCCCAACGGTGAGTTCAAGCTCATCCTTGTCCACCACAGTGCCTGCCATTTATATCCTATTTATACCTTCCCCAAGTGAAGTGAAACACAGAGAGGTGAAAAATGATTTTCAGTTTACTATGAAACTGTAGTAGGTCAGAGGATGTCAACTGAGCAGATGTTCTACAGTGCTGCCCACAACTAAATTTCCTTCCTGCTGATAAAAAAGAGGCTAAATACATCTCTCAATGTCCTCTGACATCTGATCTCAAATTTGTCCTCAGTGCATCATGGATGTGAACACATCTGCCCTATTGTGGTGAGGTCACCTGAGCCACATCTGGACAGTGTCCGTTTTACTGGAATAGATGTTTTTGGTTTGGTCTCCACCGTTTCAGGTTTTTGGTAAATTTGCTCTTTCAGGAAATAAGATATACTGACCTTATCAGATTTAATCTTTGGACACAATAAAACTTCAGCTGAGCCCAGAGGTTTAGAAACAATCCAGTGGAAGCTAGTCTGAAACAAGTGTCCTCCCAGAATTGTAAATCTGTATTTGGCTGAGCTAAGGGTTTTGCAAAGAGGTATGAAATAAATTACACTGTTGCTGTGCCCTGTAACAACCCTGCAATAATTAAAGGCTTTCTCCAAACGCAACGATTTGAAATGTTGAAAACGTTTGTTAAGACAAAATGAAAGAAGCGAGTAATTTGTGACACTAGCATTTCGCAGACTAAATGTCAGAGTTGCCAATTTTGTCTGGCTTCGCTGAGGTTAGCGTCTCAGTTTGGCTTTTCGTTGCTTTTATTGCAAACGACAGTTTTATTAGTTCGCAAGTTACTTTTTCTTTTTTTTTTTTTGACGACAGAACTTGATCTTAAAATGGAAAAGAATCCAGTGAGAGCAAATGATCAAGGACTCTCGTTTTGCCGTTTGTTGTGGGCCGGTGGGCAGCCGGCTCCAGTCGCTGCTAGTTCAGGGTCACATCCTCTCAAAGGAACCGCTGAGGTGAAAGTATTTCCCACTTGTTTTTTTTTTTCCCCCCAAGTGTTTACACTTCACGCAGGGGGATTCTCGGGTCCTCCGCAGTACAGCACAAAACCACACGTGTGGTAGCGTTTGTTAATCTTCTCCAGCCTGCACATTTACACTCACTCTGGGGTCCAGACTCATTAAAGCGGGAACTAATAGAACGCGCAACGGGATTGAATACGTGAAGTTGCTTGGTTAGACAGAAATCCAGACCCAGGTGGAAGCCGGTGATTGCAACAGTGAAGGGATTTTGATGTTGTGGCGTGTAAATCTGAAACAGCACAGGAAGACGGAGCGAGCGCACAGGGAGGATGAGCAGCCTGTTTTGAACCGAGCTGCCACCGTGTCTTTTGTTCGACACTTTTGCTACCACCCAGAACAAGCCCTCAGCCAGCCAATGGCGGAGATTCGAACTTCACACGTGCCCCAGAAGCTATTCTCAGCTGACATTAACACAAACCAGACGCTGAAAGAAAGGAAACGGGAAAAAAAACGAGCCCCTGAAAGTTCACGCCCAGCCGAGGAAGCCAGCCACTCATCCAAGCAGGCCGAGAGAGAGACAGTGACACAGACAGGAGGGAAATCTCTTTTGAAATACAGCACACTTTCTTCTTTCCCTATTTTTTTTCTTCTTTATTAGATATTTTTCACACCTTCCTTTCTTCTTCCTGTGCCTGTGCCGACTCCCCCCCCCCCCCCGAGCCCCCCCCCCCCCCCCCTCCCTGTAGCTCGTGTATCTCCGTGTGTCTGTCTGGCATCTCGCTGCTGCCACTCCAGAGCTCCTCGGGGCCTTTTAAGCCGCGGCGGGTAGCTGACCTTATCGCCTGAATAAAAATGACTCATTAGAAAGCGTCGGCGGCCCGTCGCACCGGGGGTAATCTTTCCCTATTTTTTTTCTTCTTTATTAGATATTTTTTCACACCTTCCTTTCTTCTTCCTGTGCCTGTGCCGAGCCCCCCCCCCCCCCCCCCCCCCTCCCTGTAGCTCGTGTATCTCCGTGTGTCTGTCTGGCATCTCGCTGCTGCCACTCCAGAGCTCCTCGGGGCCTTTTAAGCCGCGGCGGGTAGCTGACCTTATCGCCTGAATAAAAATGACTCATTAGAAAGCGTCGGCGGCCCGTCGCACCGGGGGTAACGACAGCAGCCTGCGCTGACACAAAAGGGAGCCGGGTTGAATAGACGGGTCCTGCTGTTTTAGAGCACCGTGGGTTAGCAAGGCTTCGGAGGCTGTACGAGCGGCACAGTTTCCCATCTCGCACAGACGCCGTGGTGAAACTGTCAGCCATTTTGGAGGATCACACTCAGCATGCACTACATCCTCAATGGGCAACCCTGCTGTTTTAGAGGACTGAGGGTTAGCGAGTCTGGGTCTTATGTTGGGCCAGACATGTGCCACAGTTTGCAGTCTCACACAGGACTTATTGTGAAACCATCAGCCATTTTGGAGAGTCAGAACACACATGCACATAATCATTTAATATCTCTAAGACCGAATAAATGACCGGTTGAAGGTTGGTGTCATATGTTCATGTTAATGAGGCGTTCACTGGCAGCAAAATAATCAAGGAAATTGTAATAATTACATTATAAATAAAGCAAACATTTTACAAAAAGTTTGCTGCTTTCAGCTTCTCAGCATCAGTGAATGAGAATTTATGGCTTTGCCCTCTGTTGTAATTAGAACTTTAGTGTCTTTCAGATTTAGTTTGTTTATTGGACACACAGAGCATTGTTTTGGACACTGCTTTGGGAAATGTTGGCTTCCCTTAGTCAGGCCCTTCTTACTATTTAATAGAACAAGAAACAAACAATTTTCTATATCGATTATTGTGCTGTTTTCTCGATCACGTCAACGTTTGCTAAAAAGGTCCATGAGTAAAACTTCATATGTTTTTAGACTAAAAGCTGAAACCAGTTGACGAACACGGAAGACGAGCAGAAGCACTTTAATTATCGAGAGTTATCGACGCTTAAGAATCCAATAATCCTAAATCCTTCCCCAGGCATCTGTCGCTCCACCTTTCCTTCTCCACATACCTCCATCCATCCGCAACCACCTCTCCTCCCCACCTCCTCCTCCTCTCGCCATGGCTGCGTTAACGCAGAGGCTAGCTGTTTTAGAGGGGGTGTGGCTATCTGTCAGTCAGCTGTATCTGTGTCCGTGTGCGTCAGTCCGTCTCTATATGCACCCACCCAGCATTCTCTCTGCTCCAAACCAGCAATCACGACCCCCCCCCCCCCCCCCCCCTTTCCCCCCCCATCCATTTTGCCCCTCGCTGCTGGCATCCGTCCATCTCCGCGTCCATCACACTTCCTGCCTCTCGTGCACGTCCCCTGCATTATTTAACAAACGACACTATGTCCCGCCCGCCGGCATCCGCTCATTCACCGCGGTCCATCTCCATCATGACCACGTTCTTCCTCTTCCTCTCCTTTTCTTAGCCCTATCTCTCTCCGTCCATCTGTCCTTCCGGTTGTCCCCCCCCTGAATTCAGGGTTTCATTACACATCAATAGGACTCTGGTTACTGCGTCCTCCACAAGCTCCTCTCCCCCTCCCTCCCTCCCTCCCTCTGCTCAGTGTCCTCAATTATGTATCCTCGCCACCCCCCCGCCAAAATCCCTGTTCTCCTTCTCACTCCCTCCATCCGTCTCTGTCCCCCCGCTTCTCGCCATCTCCCTCTTTTCCGCTTTGTCCTTCCTGTCCTCTGCCCTGTCTGTCTTAACTATCTACAGTATCTGTCACCCAAACCCTCCCTCCCACTCTACCCCCACCCTCCCCCTTCCCTCCCCACCGCCCTGTTTCCCACCCATCCTCTCCAGCTCTCCGAATTGTTGAAGCTGCATCTTCTTCCTGTACCTCCTCACTTCGCCATCTCCCTCCGCTTTACTCGCCCGTCCCCCTCCACTCCTCTCCACTCCCATCCTCTCCCGTCCTCCCTCTCCATTTTCCTGAGTGCTATTGATGGAGGAGCTGGCTGCCGGCCAAAAACCAGGAGGGGCTGAGGAGAGGGTTTTCCCGTTTCTCTGACTGTCCCCCCTCTTCCTCTTCCCGTCTGTCTGACCTGCCATTCCCACCCATTTTTATGCATGTCGTCCCCTCTTCATCAGCACTCGCTCTGCTGTAACTCCGCTGTCAGTCTGTATTCCCCCCGAGCCGCCTGCTCCTTGCATCACTGGAGTGGCAGCCGTGGCATCTGAAGCCCTGTGTTCGCTCACTGGTGATCACGTCACCTGGCAGAGGGGGGGGGGGGGGGGGGGGGGGGGGGAAGAGGGGGGGGGGGGGGGGGGGGGGTAGTGGAAGAAGTACCAGCAAAGAGAAGGCTAGAGGGAGGGATGAAAGGTAATAAATGAATGGATGTGCAGCTCAAGCCGTCACCAAAATCCCATCCTTGTTTAGATCTACAGCCGTGAGCTGTGCAGAACAGATGCCATGTTTCTCCCTGCACATTGCTGTGTGCTTTTGTTCTGGCTTGTGGTTAAGTGTCACGCAGTGTTGCGAGGTCCAATTTAGGGAATGCAGAACAATCTACTTGGAGCGTTTCCAAAATCTTTTTTTGCCAGGCAGTCAATTTCAGTTGCCTGTTCTACTCGGGGAAACTTCTGCTGTCCAATAGAATGGACGCCTAAATAAAACTACCCATTGTTTCCTTTTATGTCTTTCTCCATTGTCAGTGTGTACGGCTGTGGTGAGATGAGTTACACAAAGGGGTTGGGGTCGTGAAAGGGAGATTAATGTTGACGCTTGAAAATAAGGGTTATTGCCATATATCTGGTAAAGCAGAAAACAAGAAAGCACTTAATCACAGCTACACTCGCTCCGTCCATTAGGCACAGTGATGAAATCACTTTCACATTTCACCTGTCTTTTAAGACTTTTTAATGGCGACGTCCACCATTGATCGCCTTCCCAGTGGTGTGACTGGGCCCGCTATTCTTACTGCGGCTCACACTAATAAGCTCCTCTCAACCCTGTGATATGCCATGTTACGGTATGTACCTCTGCTCCCTCTCTCCTGCCCTCTCTCCTGAGAGAGAGAGAGAGTTTGAGGTGAACGTGGCGAGGCGATGGGCTTAGTTAAGCATGCATAAATCTGATTAGACCCCCCCCTTCCAAATGGAGGAGCTATTGCGATGGCCCACTAGCATGACCCTCTGCAGCCCCTCCTTATGTTTAACCTTTAACCCTCTCCAGACTGTAGTCATAGGTCTCCACCAGCCCCAGAATGGTGAATTTAAGGCTCTCTGCCTGTGAGCCGCGCTCGCCATCCCCATCCCCGGGCCTCTGCCTTCCATAGATTCCCCGCTCTGCCCCTCAGAAGAGCACTCATGTGCAACCAGCATATGTCAGACAACTCTTTGGAGAAATGGGGGAAGGGGAAGAGGCAAACGGGGTGTGTGTGAAGTGGGCCTCGGCATGTTTGTTTGCGTTCTGCGGGGACATCATGCGTCAGTCATTTTCTGAGCGCAATTATAGTTAATGAGCTATTTTGCTTTTTGCTGTGGTGCAAGTTTGACTGGGTTAAAAAAACACATTGTTCTGAAAATATGACTGGAATTTGCATCATTTAACGTTTAAAGCGCATTTACTAATGATGATAAACATTATTTTATGAAATACTTATCCTACTTATCTTTGGAATTTGTTTTAATTACATTTTTTCTCACTACTATTTGAATTTTTTTTTCTTCTTTATGAAGTTGTACTGAAACTTCAAAGTAATTTAGAAGAACATCTTGATTGATTGAGAACATACCTGTGTAAAGCCTTCCGTGCCAGCCGAGGCACAGTGAGCCAGTGATTCACCGGTGGCCTTTAGACTTAAAGGCTCTGTAACAGCAACATAAAGCATAGCTAAAAGTGCAATGGTCTTACTCATCACGCCGGCACTTAACTTTCTGACCGCAGTCATGTTTGACTGATGACTGTGCCTCCATGTTCAGGTACTGGCCTGCTGCGTGTGTGAGGGAAGCCCAAAACCCAGCGCCTATGCAATAATCAAAATATTTGACTTGGTATGTGTGTGCTCATGCAGCTCACAGCAAATTTATAAATCTGTTAAATCATACGTTTTCAAAGCGTCTCTCACCTGCTCCGCAATTGCTCATCTTCATCCTGTCTCCTACACTGTCATTTAATCATACCACCCCCCCACCCCTCCACTCACCGTCCCAGCTTCCTCAGATGACACAATGCCTGGGCTTGTTCAGCAGTAGCGTCCCTGTGATCAGGATATCATTCAAGTTGCCAGTTATCCTAACCCGAGCTCCACCGTCGTTATTATCTTAATTTATTTTCCCTCTGACACCCACTATTAGGAGTTTTGCGGTGCAGGTTGAGTGACACTTCCCTGTGACGCTTCAGTGAAATGGAATTTCACTGGGTGTGTGGGAAAGGCAATGAATCCCTCACCCAGCGTGATGGGTTGATGGGCGTCTGGGACGGTGCTGTTGACGGACGATATTTACGACGGCTGAACAAACCGCTGTTCGCCTGCAACGGTCAATTCATTTATTATTTGCTTTTGCAAAGTGAATGTGAATAATTACACAGCCCAGTCAGACATTAATACTTCCAAACTGTTTACATGGGATGAAATTCTCTTGTTGTCAGATCCTAATACAATCAGTATAAATCTTCTGTTCTAAACATATGAATATCGTCTCCTGTCGGTTAGTCCACTTGACCTCTCCTCTGTTCTTCCTTTTCTTAATAACACTTGAACTCCCCCTGTTGTGTCCCTGTTTGTTTTCTCACTCACACCACATTGTTTAATCCAACAGGCCATATGACACATGAGAATTGTCTGCTGAGTAAATCAGACACAGTGGTACTTATTTCATTTGGTTGTCTCCCTTAGTTACCATTGACTTCCAATCGTCTCTCTTTGGCCTCTTTTAAATTTGCTGAGTCTGTGATGGAAGACTCAGTCCAGGCCTCTGTTTTGTTTTGTAAATATTTAATGAGGCCTCTGTCAATGGGGCTCAGCAACAGTGTCCAGTCCAGTGACATCGCTTCACTTCCCTCACTGGCTCCAACCTTTTCTGTTATTTCCATGAGTTGTGCACATCTGTCAGATGAAAATCCAGTTTATTCCTTCAAACAGTGTTGTTCCCGGCCCTTACCCTGGCGGTGCTTTGTCTTTCCAGGTTCTCTAGCCAATGGGCAGCTGAACGGCTCGGGATCAAAGGGCGGCCACAAAGACGATGGGTCCTTGCGCTCTCAGGGCCTGGACGGGAGCAGCGAGTACTGTGAGGATGGTCCTGCAAAGAAGAGGTGAGGCTGTGTGAGTGTGTGTAAGGTCCCTAATCCTGTTTGTGAGTCACCGGGTCATTAATGTGCTTTATCGAGCCCTGACTCGTGCATTAGAGTGGAATTGTGTGTCTGTGTGTGTGAGTTGATGCTGCTGATTCGCTGAGAGAGAAAGTGCCTGTGAGTGTGATGAGAAACTTTGAGCACCTTACTGTAATTGCATTCTCCAGAACCAGTCTTCTCTTTTCATCCCTCACTTCTCCGTGTGCGCTCTGTAAAACGCTGAGAGGAGAGCAAGTTGCCCATTAGTTCAGTAACAGGAGATGACAGTCAACAAAGAAGTGTAAATAGCACCACAATTTGAAGAGAGGCGAGGTTCCTTAATGAGCACACCCCCCTCTGCGTATAACACGTATGCAGTTTCAGTCTTTTATAATTAGCCACTTAAAGGAATGTTGCCATGATTCCTAAATTAATTATTTTTTAAAAAATTGTTGTCGCACAATACAATAAGGTGCTAATTTGCGGCCAGCATCATTTTTTCATGAAGTGGTTAATATTACAAGGAAATGATTGAAACAGATTTTGTCTGAATTATATTATATTATATTATATTATATTATATTATATTATTGTATATTATATTATATTATATTATAGTATATTATATTATATTATGTTATGTTATGTTATGTTATGTTATGTTATGTTATGTTATGTTATGTTATGTTATGTTATGTTATGTTACGTTATGTTACGTTATGTTATATTATATTATATTATATTCATGCTCCTGAGTGTGGGTACATGCCCAAGATGTGTGTTGTTTTGTCCTGCTGACGGCCAGACACACACACACACACACACACACACACACACACACACACACACACGCAGTGACAGGGCATCAAAGCGTCAGTGTAAAGCTCGGGGTGGAGTCTGGGAGGCTGGACAGCAGCAGATGTCCCTCTATAATGAGTGGCCCATGCAGGCTCCATTCACTGCGTGTCAAGCACCTGCCTGAGTCCTCCTCGCTGCCATTCGATACTGTAACCTCCAAATCTGAGCTGGGTCATTAGAAGCCACCTTCTACCTGGCTCTGAAACACAGAGCTGATTAAAAAAAAAATGACACCTCCAGGACAGTTATGGATTTAAAGACATCATATAGACTTGACCATGAAAAAAGTAGTAGAAAAATACTAGTAAGCGTCGACCTTGAAATCACAAAGTGCTGACTCGGGACGATGTGACCTTGTTGCTTATGTTATGGTAAAGCATAAACGCACACGTCTAACAGGTAAGGAAAAACAGCAGTGGAGGAATAAGGTTTAACAAAAGCTATCACACACTTGTATCCCGATGTTTTGCTCTGACAGCCTGTCGTGATGTGTACTGACACACACACACACACACAGACACACATTTAGACACAAACGCACAGCGGGACTGAATGAAGAAAGGCTTTCTATCTGATGCTAATGAAACACAAGCCTCGCCAGTACTTGGCAATGCCTCATGCTCTCTTAAAAAGCCTATTTTGTGTGTGTGTGTGTGTGTGTGCGCTTTATGTGTGAAGCATGACTCCAGTGCCCCTGGCATGGCTGCCTCACACTGTTCCTGAACAGGACGAACTAAGTGGATGCCAGGAGCTTTTACACCTGGCACCGGCCGAAACAGAAGGGAGGAGCGTCGCTGGTTCCAATTTCGCGTTTCGCACTGTGGCGTGAGGATGAAAGGGATAAAGTGTAGACAGAAAGGGGAAGACTGGGAGGAGTGGCTCAGAGGAGAGGAGCGGAGGAGAGAGGAAGGGAGGCAGAGACAGAAGGACAGGTGCAAGTGATTTCTGGCAGGAAGCGACCCCCTTTAGAAGTCTTTGAGATCAAGTCTGTGTTTGCCTTCCCATGCTCCTGAGACTGGTGCAGAGACTGGCAGCACGGCCCCTCATATACGCCAGCTTATTGTAGCCCCCTCCTACTAACCTGACCGTCTCCTCCAAACAGGGTTCCCCTGCCAACTGTAGGTCCCACACACACACACACACACAAACACACTCACACACACACTTTTTATTTCCGCTGCTGTGGTTAGCTGACCTAGTTATCGCTATCGCTGTGCACATTTAATGTAGGTTGCTGGTAGTAAGACATTCACCTGTGACGTGCAGCATCGAGACTGATCTGGGATCAGCGTTTTTAAACAGTGAATAGCCACAGAGTTGTTTATTTTGGTTAGGGGAGTGCAGCAGGGTCATCTTCTGCAGGTCTGACTGTTGAAGCTGCTGTTGTCCCCATTTGTTTCTGTGTCACTGCTGAAGGGACGAAAAAACAAATCGCTGATGCGGATGCTTCGCCACGGGCGTCCGCATCCCGTAAACGTTTCAAAAACGTTATTTTTTCTGTTATGTTATTTAAATGCGGTTAAAGGATCTGGAAATGCATTGTAAACTCTACTTGTTGAACGGTGATAACGACATCGCACTTGAGCTCAGCTAATTAATGCTTTACACGAGGTTGTCATGGCCTTGGACACTTGGCGACAACAAGTGAATACAGACTTCTGAAGTGCTGGGGAGAGTGTGTGGATCGGAAGCGGAGTGCCCCTCTCAGACAGACTTCTTAACTTGATGTCTAATGTTTTCTCTCTCTCTCTCTCTCTCTTTCTCGGCCCCTCTTTTCCCTCACTCTTTACTGAACCCCACGTTTGGCTCTCTTGAAGATCTGCTCCCTCTGTTGTCTCAGCCAACACACACATTCAAACACTCAGCTGCTGCGGCTTGTTTTGTTTTGACTTAATGAATTCCAAGTGTGTGCACACGCACACTCACACACACACACTCATAGTCACACACACTTGTCTTGTCTAGCGTAACCAATGGTTCTTGTCAGTAATGTATAATCACCATTTCCATTTATGAGGGATTATATGCATGCGTGCGCAGGCCTGCATGCACACACTGCACTCGTGTTTTAATAGAGGGCCATATTGTGGATATTGGTTTGGTTTTGGTAGAGAACCTATGTGCAGTGCAACATCTTGCTGTACACTATTCCAAAATAATGAAAACAAAATGTCTTGGCATTTCTGTCTTTGTCTGTCAGTGACTTAGCCCCCTTGTTTGAGCGAGAGACCCCAGTGTATACAGCCATAAGGGCCCCAAGTATGGGCTTAATTAGACTGATTGCGGAGCACAAACATCACCTTCTCAGATGTTTATCGACCTAACCTGGTTGTAGTCAGCCCCTCCCATTGGTGATTTATGGTGGACTGCGAGGTCAGGAGTAGATTGTGAAGTAGTGTGCAATTACAGTTTTTCTGTATTTAATCACAAATTTTTTTAAAAAAAAAGCTAAATTTGACATTTTGAAATGATTTTAATGACATTAATGTTAAATACAGTACAACAGTGTAGATTAGCGTTTTTAAGGTGACAAAGGGGACAATGGGTGACTTCCATCTGACCTAATATAACATTTATATATTCACACAAGTACAGCTCAGCTTGATCTATTGTCAAGATGTCTTTTCTCTCCACATCTGCCTATCAGGCCATCTCCCCTGTCTTTGTTTCATTCAGAAAAAGTGGCCGAGTGTGAAGCCAAGGTTATATTTGCATACGCGCCCGTACCCTGTTATCTTAAACAAATATCATTTATATTGTGACTGCTTGAAGCTGAACTTGGACAGAGACAAACACGATCACGCCTATGATATGAAGATAAATGTGGTTCAGCACTAAAAAAAAAAAAACAACAAGCTAACAAAATAGCATATGCATTGATGTCACTGTTATTTAGGCCTGTCTTAGTGACGTGCTCTGTGTTATAGCAATATAGTGAATAAAAAGCGGACCTTATTGTGCACATGTATTTGTACTCTTATGACCCTTGACTCGCTGACTAATGATTGTGTTTATTTTTTGTTTCGTGTGCATATATTTGCTGTGCACATGTTCAGTGTATATGTAACTGAGGTCTGTTTGCATATGCAAAGGTCACAGGATCGGCAGGTCACCGCAGTGCAGGGACATAGCTCTCCTCTGAACGCATGGAGACAGAAAAGCAATAAACACACTGAGTCAAGTGAGCAATCGCTTATGACTGTCTGCACTGGAACATGCATCAGCCATTTTATGGTTTGTGTTGAGAAACTAGTTGTGTACAGGGGATGAAGATGTATATACCATTATCTCAAGGAGATTGAATGGAATGCAACTGGATTTTTGGTTTTTGCCTTTTTGAAGACGTTTCACCTCTCATCCAAGAGGCTTCATCAGTTCATGATCCAGTTGCGTTCGATTCAGTCTCCTTGAGATAACTATGACCTGGATGAATGAGAATATTCACAGGCTATATACCATTATGCAACCTTGGTCAGTGCTCCATACAGCATTAGAAATAACAGCTGTAAAGGGCAGCTGTATGATTTTCTGCTTTTCACACATATCATTTCAGCTCTTGTTTGTTTTGTGTCATTCTACTCCTCTTGCTAAAACATATCCTTGAAGCTTATTCTCTTTCATGCACATGCATTAGCGCAAATGGGGTCAACTGCAGTGCAGTCTTAGTGTTTCAACATTACATGCTGAAGAATGAAAAATCTAATGGGCTTAAGACACTGGGCAGCACAGAGTTTCTTATTCATTATTCACTGATGGATTTGGTCTGAGCAGACTGCCAGACACACAAACACACAAACACACACACACACACACATGCAGCACGTGCAGAAAAGACATGTATTTCTCATATCTTACCAACATAAACATGTGAATTTAAATACACATCCACGCAAGCGCAGTCTCACACGTGCTGGCCGAGCCAGATGCAGTGAGGTAGTCCTTTATGAGGACCATGTGGGCCATCTGGAGCCAATTAATGCAGTCCCTCAGGTACAGACTCTGGAACAGTGCTCTTCGCTTCACACAGTAACCTTTAACCATGGGAAGGAACATGGTGTCTGTCTCAGGCCCTGCCTCATGCCAACGCCTCTCGAACCCAGGACTCACCGTGGACATGCTCAAGGAGCTACTTGACTCACGCGTGCCACATTTTCTGGAAAAGGCGGAACATTTAATCATGAATGTAATTGAATTAATTAATTATGAATGTCATAGTTTTAATATCGAAACATAGTTTCTATATCGGTCAATCTACTGTGCCATTATGGTGTGTAAGTGAAATTCAGATAATAGGCTTATTTTTGGCTGTAATTGATTTATTTTTATTTTTTCCATCTTTCCTTCTTGTCGTTAGTTGTCCGTCTTTCGTTCCCTCATGCTCCCTCGTTAAAACACATGGTTTTCCCAACTAACAGTGCATTTTTTGACCCAGCTGGTGACGGCTTATATCAGAGGAACGGCCGTGCGGATGCAGAGGGCTTTTAGTCAGAGGGTGACACATTTGCACAAATCAACACAGGCTTTACCAGCTCACGTTCTACTCGCCGGGCCTAAGTGGACATATCGGGTTTCAGTGGCGCGGCAAATGTCTGAAACCAAACCACACAACGATGGCACACATAGCAGCCGGGGCTCCACAGGACCGAGGCGTCACGTATAGGGGACACTGTGTACGGCATTTAAGTCCGTCTCACATTTAGCTCCCCACTCATTTATTGTGTCGTCGTTAGTCGTGGGCTGCTTTATTAAAAGATTAGTTCTGATGATGAGTTCCATTTTTAGTGACAGTGGATAATTATAGTTAATAATAGAATCTTGGTTGGAATGTACGCTAAGCTATTGCTTTACCTTTAAATAAAACGCCATGTGTGGTATTTAGAGTTGGCAAGGAGGATGTACACAGATTACAGATGATCACAAATGTTTTCTCTGGACCGAGTGATAAAAACAACTAATATGCACTGTAGAGCTCAAGCCTCCACAGTGTTTATGTCCATTTGCTGTCCCTTCCAGTGTACTAAATTATATATATTGCTTGTACTCGCACATATTGGACTCCATTCATCAATATTTAATATACATAAAGAATTGAAAGACTTTGATATTCCAGGGCAGCGGCTTATTCCTTAAATCAAACATGCGTGGGAGGCCACTTTTTAACAATCAACCTTTTCCTAATTGGCATTTAAAGTGTTTTCCCGTTATAACTGTACGGGAATAATTATTTGTGTTTTATGCACAAATGAATTGATTAGCTGTTTAATAAATCGGTTGTTTCTAGCAGCGCGCGCACACACACACAAACACACACAGATACAAAATGTGCTAAGTCGTCAGGTTTCTTGCACCCTGCTGATGTGTTTTGGCCGACAATAAAGTGGTTTATGGAGCCAGCTGGGGAGGAGGTTTGTTTTTGTGATGCTGTATCTCCCACACTCAGAGTTATTGTGATATGGATTGACGTCGCCTATTGTGTAAAGGAGAGATTCTGCTCTTGCTGGCTTCCCTCCTGATAACAGGGGTCAGAGAGTGTGTGGACAGTGTCTGCTCAGTGACACCTCATCAGGGTGGGATGCTTCCAGGACACCCATGCAGGATAAATCAAAATGACGGCATGGCGACGTACTGCCGTTAAAGAAGTTCCCATGGAAACGCTTGTTGCTGGAAAGGTCAATGAGACAAAAAAGGGGAGCTAGAAGTTGCCCAGTCTTTGGCTGTATATATACCATATACTGTACAACACACAGGTGTGTTGAGAATAAATGATCTTAGCTTTAGCTCATTTGGAATTGCATTTACATTAAGACCTAATTTTATATGTAAGAGAAAAATAACATTTCCATTCTCTGTTTCATCTTTCTTTTCCTATGATCGACTGGACTGTCAGATTTTCTCACTCCGTCTCACTCTAAGATAATCAGTGCTTTGGCAGCTAGGGTGGCACGTGTAATGTTAGACATTAGAGCAGCTCTTTGAAGGGTAGGGGGCGGGGGGAGGGGGGGGGGGGGGGGGGGGGGGGGGGGGGGGGGGTAGCGGTGAATGGATGGAGGAAGGGATGGATGAAAGGATGAAAGGTGGATTAGAAAGGGATGAATTGGGACATCCTGTTGTAATCGCTTTGTTTTTTTTCCCCTGCTGCTGTTGGATCTCAGATTCCCTCTTTTTCCCCCCCCCATGTCTGTGCAGCTCTTCTCTCATTCACCCGAAATCAGGACAATCACTCTCATTTTAACTTGTGTAAGCCTCACTTTACTACTCTGGCACCAAACTAATGAGAATACTATAGCTCAACACGCTTGGGAACATAGTGTACCCTGGTTTACACACACACACACACACCGGCAGCCCTCCTCTGGGCAGACACCGGACTACATCAGAGGCTCATGTTACCCCGAGTCTGTAGCTCAGTGCCGGCTCTTACAAAAACAGTCATGTCACTGCAAATTGTTCCCATGCTGATTTTCTCAATATTTATCTGGTTCTTGGGACTCTGAAGTTTCTGTTTGCGTGTGTTTCTGCAGCACTAACTTTCTGATGTTTACTTTACTGCCCCCCCCCCCCCCCCCCCCCCCCCCCCATCTGTTAGAACTGAAGATGTGGTTCAACATCGACCTTCTTAATTTAAAAAGACGTAATGCAAGAAGTCATATTTTTTTCTTCTCATATTTATAAATGCCATTTTGCCACTTCAGTACTATTTATTAAGAAAATATCTGGGTGTCATTTTTTAAAGTATGCTTTGCGTAATAACTTGCAGTTTCTGTTGCTGTGGTTTTATTTATGTTCCCCGCCTTGTAAATTGCCTTCCAGACCCTGCATCATGGCATCATCAGTGGAGCGGATCTGGTTTTTATGACACTTCTGTAAGCCTTGACTCGGCTGATAGCATATCGCTTAAAGGGAAATAAGATGACAACCAAAATGCATAATGTAAACAGACTCTCATTCGATTTACCAGGAAATAATCTTTAACCAGAAATGTATTTTTACTATTTTGTCAACCACCCCATGTTTCCCATGTTAGTTCATAGGTAACAGATAAGAGAGGAGGATGATCCCAAGGAAACCTGAGGCCTCTCTGAAGAGGCTCTTGGTGACTGTCTAGACAGGATGTAGTAAGCACATTGCTTTATTAGCTCATCTTTCTCTGTCGCAATTTTTTTTTTTTGACACAGTTGCCCGGGCTTTATTTCGTTTTTTTTTTTTTTTTACTTTCCTCTTTTTACTGTGTGTGAGTCAGCTCAACCCCTCAGTCTCTCTTTGTAAAAGCAGTTAAATTGGATCCTGTTCATCTTAAGGCTGAAGCAATAAAACTATCCAGGGTCTGGCATACCATGGAGGCTTTTATGGAAAGCCCAGTGTCCCCTCTGAACACAATTTCTTTTTTTTAACTCTTCATAGCACAGTTTAGTCAGTGAGCCTTCCTCCTCTGCTAAATTGCAGGTGATTAAATTGATAGGTTAATGGTTGGCTGCACATTTGAACTGTGCATTAAGAAAGCAGCGACTGCACTCGCATACATACAGGTGCTCACACATGGCCATAAGACATCGCCATGCATGGAGGAATTTTATCCATTTGAAAGTGTGTGTTTTTATGAAGGTGCAGGGCGACGGATAATTGCGTCTATAACAAAGGTCCGTCCTTTCAAGGATCGTTTAAGTCTGCCAGCTCGCATGTCCTCGTACAGTCGACACACAGTGACACTGAATACAGTCCTGTCTGCAGGTAAAATAAGGGAGAAGGGAAAAAAAATCATATGTTGGTGAAAGCAAAGCAAAAATGCATTTAGATATGAAAGAGCGGTTGACTGAGTTTAATGAACCAAAACGCGTTTCTGTATAAACACAAAAAATGTGTAAATATAAAAATCAGTTCTGGCACTGGCGACATAATAGATTCAAACCTACATGCAAGTGTAACCTGTAGATGTTTTGATTGAATGTACTTTAAAGTCCCTGAACCTTGCACGACTTTGTGTTAACTATTTCATTTTATTTTTGTTTAATTTACAGGTATTAAGCCAAATATAAAAACATGTAGAAGTGAATAGAATTGAAATGCTACACACGCACTCACACACTGCATCTCTCATACAAACCTCCCTGCCTTTATTTTACTTTCTGGCTCTGGCTTCAGCACGGCCCCACACGCCTCTCCTCCATCCCCGCGTCCTCCATCCCTGGCAGTCACTGCAGAAGCAGAGTTGTGTATTATGGCGTGCATTGCCAACTGTGTAGGTAAAAGTTTCACGAGGATGGAGTAGGCAAGAGCATAAATATGTGCTGCGTGTCTTCACGGAAGCGTGTAGTCGTATTTGTTTATATCAGTGTACACAGTCGCTTCAGTCAGGCAACAACAAAAGGCCAGTGTAGCAGACATAACGTGGATGTGTGAAATGAGGAGGATGCGTTTCTACCTCTCACACCTCTCTCACCCTTTGCACTCGTCTCTGTTGCTGTTTATCACACTGTTCTTCCGCTGCCGGCCTTGAATGTGTTTTGATTTCCATTGATTCATTTGCTACAGTTAAGCTCCTCTATCTTTGCTTTAATCACTTTCGCTCTCTTTCTTTCGCCACCAGGGGAAAACAGCTCCTCCTGTATGCACATATCTGCTACCTACATGTTAATGCAGTGATAAGGCAGCTTTATGATATTTGGATTTCCAACAATCATAGTTATGTGTCTAGGGACTGAAAGTGTGTATTTTGTTCAGTGCAGAAATAGTGAGTATGGTTGAAGATTTGAATGTTATGTTTTGATTCAAACACAATAGAAGTTGATTTGATTTGTGTAAATGCAACCACATGTGTGTACTATTTAATTCCAGCTTTAAAATGTCGCTTGGCTGCAGGCGTGCGCAAACTGTTGTTTGTGCAGCTTTCTCGCACGTTTCGTCCAAATGCATCACTTCACCGAGGTGTGTGTGCAATCATCTCTGGGTTTCTCACATACTGAGCGTGCGCCCATGACACGGCGAGGGAATTGACACGTTTTGACACCGTACTATTCTGTGATTGAAGTGTAATCAGAACCCGGCACCTCTCACCGGCTGCACCAAATCCACTGTGGGTGTTCTCCAGACATGATCCCATCTTCCCCTTGCTTCAATCCCGCCTGCGGCAAATTGACAAATAATACCAGGATATCACATTGCGTCCAACACTGCTCCTCAACATTTAGTGCAACTCACGCGTGCGTGCGCACACACATACACTCTCATAGCAGCACTGATCAATTGACGCCACTCGCTGGCTCATGTGGCCCCTTCCCAGTCCAGGACATTTACGGTTTGTGTATGTGTGAGGACGCGACAATGCTGCGTGTGTGTGTGTGAGAAGTTTGAGTGTGTGTGTTTGTTGTGTATGCGTGAGGCAGCGTGACAAGCGCATCCATCGCTTTCCCTCACACATGCACTACTTTAATATTCTCCTCAGTCCCTCGCCGGCGCCGACACACACCGTGAAATAAAGAGACGCGGAGAGGGGAAAAATTAGCGAGACATTTCCGAGGCTGTGTGGACGGCGATGAGAAACGAGCACGCCATCACAGAGGGGAAGATAAAATGATAGAAAGGTAGAAGAGGGAGAGGAGAGAGGATAAAATCTGAGGTTGCGTGTGTGGTTGTTTTTGTGGGTGATTTTTGTGTATTCGCTTATTATCAGTGACAGCCATATAAACGGCTTAATTATTTTTCACTAGAGCTCGACACAAACGTAACTGGAACTGCTATGTGTGGTTGTTTATCTGGGATTATGCATGTTATTGTTTGTGTATGTGTGTGTGTGATTATATTTTTACTCATGTGACAATATGCATTAAATACACACACACACACACTCACTGACTGACATGGTCATTCGGTGTGAGTGGCTGTGACCCTGTTGTGTTAAATGCTGCTGTGCTGGCCTGTGTTAATGTGCCACATATCTTATTGTTTACACTCCCTCGTTGTTTTCTCTCTGTGTCAGACCTCGGCTTCAGGCTCAGAGGAAGTTTGCCCAGTCGCAGCCCAACTCGCCCAGCACTACACCGGTGAAGGTGGCCGACCCCGGCAGCCTGAACACCGGCTTGGCCACGGTGCCCTCATCGTCCCTCTCGTCGCTCTCATCTTCATCCCTGTCCTCCTCCATCCAGGACCTGTCCAGACGCAAGCCCAAGACGGAGGACTTCCTCACCTTCCTCTGCCTCAGAGGTAAGAAATTAAGATCTTAATATCTAAGATAGTGAGATATTATTTCTGAGGCCGCACAACATTTTGCTGCTGTTTAGCTGTCTTTGGATAAGCCTGCAAAATATAAGTGTGTAGCATATGAACATATCTAATAACTGGCTAATGTCAGACTGGAGCCTGTCATATGCATATGTGCAGGTGATTGCTGACATGGCGTTGAGATGGATTTCCCCACTGCGGTGAAGCACTGTGCTTTTTATTTCAGACAATTTATTTATATGACATACACATATGCACACCGTAATGCACATGTAAGCAATATAACTTTGAAGTCACATTTTAAACACCACACACACACACACACAGAACCACACATACGTAACACAAATGACTGTCTACTTGCCCAAGGCCAAGATTATCCTACATTTCATCAGCTTACACATCTCCCCCTCCTACCTTTCAGCAACTATCTGTCTCTTTAACACCCTGCCTATCACCTTCTACCACAGCAGCTGTTACTGCACACAGCACTCACACACACACACGCACACACACACACTACTACACAGGTTCCTTGACACTATGTTGCAACTGAGATGTCAAATCAACTGTAAAGGCCATAGCTGAGTAATTAGTGTGTGTGTGTATTGTGTTTTTTCTTTGTATCTTAACATTGAAAGTTATTATTTGGGTCCAGTGGCACTGTCGCACACCTAAAATAAACTGGCGTGCGCACACACACACACACACACACTCCAGTTAACAACCCTGTTCTTTTCTCCTCTGAAGTAAATGAAGTATTCATGTTACATATGATCAGTGCTCTGCTGGCCAGCCTGCAGAGAGGGCAGGTCCACTGCCAAGATGCTGCAAGTGGTTTCAGTTCTGCTTATGTGATTTGCCTAAAATGTTTTGCATGAAATTAGAATCCGTACTGGAATTTATGAACCCAAGCTCGGATCGCATTCCAAAAACAGCCATTTGACGTTACGTAACATTTGCAGCAATAAGGAAGATAGCAGAAGTGGTTTTTATCAGTAAGCTACTGCAGTGTTTTATATGCAGTAGGCAGATTATGTGCACTTTTAAAATTTCTGATAAAGGTGTTGCTACTTTTTTGCATATTTGTATAATAATGTCAGGTGCTGCAAATAAACATTTCACATTTTAGTAGGTTGTTAGGGAAGATGTAAGGACGCGCTCTGACTCTATATAGTTGAATAAACCACAAGTTATACCTTTGATTCTTTTCTTTCCTTAATCACACTTTTCTTTTGAAAAAGGAATAAATTCATATTTAATGCCTGATGAATGCCTAATGAATCATTTAAAAAAAAAAAAAGCAGCAATTGCCTGACAGCTTCAGCTATGACTTCTCTCCTTTGTCGTATGGCCCACTCACCTTTTCTCTTTCATGTGTGGAATTAGCTCATTTAGAAGACAAACCCCCTTTCTTTATATGAATTTAATGTTTTCATCATTAACCTCTGCTCATCTTACAAAGTAGACTCGAGGTTCAGGAGAGGAAAATTTAGACTCAAGCCTGTCGGGACATCATGGCTATACGCTGATGTTCTTCAAGAAGACACCCATCATAGAAAGTCGTTTCAACCTTACAGGCCTCATTCAGAAACATATAATTGGAGCTCTGTAAAAGTGACATAAGCCTTTGTTTGAAATGGGCTTTTAATTTGCATATATAGGCCAGCAAGTTACATAGGTTAATGACATAATGTTCCATATTCTTTGAAGTGAAGATTATTCTAAAGTCGGGGTACTAAAATTAGCCCAAGCCGTATGGAGTGGGAGACTAATGAGGTGCAGGTGTCTGGTTTATAATTAAGGATGGGAACGGTGCTTCACGAGCCCATTTCTGGTCCTCCTGTGTGTAAGATCAGCTGTACTCCAGTGTACTACTAATACTAATTTTAGAGCTAGGCTGCTAAGCTAACGATTGGACAGTTTTCCACTGGGCTTTTTCCACTCTCCCGCTCCCCCGCTTTACTGCTGTATTTATAGACCCAGTTTTAGCTCGGTGTGAATATGCATGTGTGTGTGTGTGTGTGTGTGTGTGTGTGTGTGTGTGTGTGTGTGTGAGTGTGTGTGTGTGTGTACTATCTATGCTGTGAGGATGACATTTTCCTGTGCGGACTGCTCTGTTTTCCCCCTTGGCCCCTATGACCCATATGCTGGGACCTTTACCAAGACGGGGACATGGGAGAATGTCAGGAGAGCCCTTGAGGTTGTGTGTCAGTGATTGTGTTTGTGTGCTTGTGTACATCCGGGCAACTTGACGCGACACAGCCTGTGAGGATGTCTGGGCCACCCTGGTTAATCTTTTCAAAGGGATTCTAGTCTTTTGATATCTTCTGAGACCCCCGGTCCCTTAAAGATACTGATATTGCGTTTGTGGTGATCTGACCAACACACACACGTGAGGCTCCTTGATGTTTGCTCCTAAAACCTCTGACAGATTTACTCGATGTGCAATGGAAACGTCAGAGCTATTATCTCCTTAATTCTCTTTTTTCCAATTTGATATTGACTCAATGTAGTTTTTTTTTTAAAGTTATTATGAGGCGTTTAATATTTTGAACACTCCACTTTGTGTGTTTCTAGGTTTCAACTCAGGTCATACAATATATAACATCACCCCACCATACACACACACACACACACTGACACACCTACTGCAGTATTTGCTTTTCTTATCTGGTAAACATTATGCATGGAGCCCATAGGCTTCCTCATCACTCATCCTGGCGGCTGCATTAAAGTAGGTAAAACATGAAGGATCTGAAGTAATAAGATGAGCAACTGTAAAAAAAAAACCAAACTAAAAGCCTGTCACTTGTGTCTCTCAGTATAATGAACCAAGTCCCAACTAACTTTTCCATCATTGCACGTCATGCTCCTGCGTCAACTTGAGTTTGTAACTGATGGCATTTTATTCGATTGCCTTTTGTTGTCTATGCTAATAATTTGGCCCCTCGCTGCTGGTGGTACTGCTGTTCCTGTTACTGCGGGAAAGTTATTTTTAAATAAATTCCTCTAAGGGGATGGGGGGGGGGCGGGGGAGCATGGATTATTCTGATGTAACGTGGAAGAAACAGGAAGGAGAAGCGAAAAACAAGATTTCTGTCGGTATCAAAAAGACGCACGCCGTATACGCTCACCACCCACACTGTCTAGGGCTTATGTTCAGTATCTATCTCACTGCTCATCTCTTTCTCCTGCAAACACACACACACACACACACACACACACAAGCCGGAGTGTTCAGTCCTTGCCTGCGTGCTCAGCTCAGAATGGTGTTTATGTGTGGTCCAGGCCTGGAGTTGGGCTGTTTATATCCATGGAGAAAGCCATTTGGGTGGTAGCCAGACAGTCTGCCTCTGGCCCTGTCTGCCACTGGTAACCTAGGGGCTGTAGTGCTGCTGCTGGCAGGACGAGGGCAGCACTGGGCAGGGCAGAATTAATTGATTCAGATTGAAGTGCTGGTCATGCACCAACTCCACATTGTCTTATGTCATCTCTACCTGAGATACCTTCTGGTGAGTTTGATGGCGAGATGATTGTTGTGGATAGAAACTGTACAAATTCTTTGAAGTGGTCACTTTCTGCACATTTTTTTGCACTTTTGAGCAAGGAAATATTTAAAAAAAATGTTCAATGTGGAATGTCGGTCATCACTCAGCACAAACCTGACTCAAACGCATACATAAGCTCCCACACACAGAGACTGACACAGACAAGATAAGAATAGATGGAGTAAATAAATAACTGTCTGCACACACACTGGCTCTCATTTAACAGACTCATTGCTGGAAGTGTGATGTTTCTTTTTTTTTCTTTCTTTCTTTCTCTGTGATCTCGTATGCATGTGTCTACGTGCAGAGTCTGCCACTGAAAGAAAGTATGCATCAGTGCCTCTTTGCCTTCTGGGTCTTTTTCCATATCTCCTTACATGATCCCACAGCACTGACCCACTGAACCAATGACCTCAGATTCCTTGTACGTGATCCCATATGTGAGGTTCAAAAGTACGATTATGGGAATTATGTGTCAGACCTCTTATCTCTGTAGCTGTATTAAATTGGATCATGCTGATGGCATGCTTATTGGCTCTGACTCTTGCTTAACTGGAGACGAATCCAAATCCAATGGAGACTCGTGGATCTCTCGAGTGCATTGAGGCTGGGACATGTGAGTTTCCCCTCGGGCACACGATGCTTGTGCTCTGTCCTCTAACGTATGACTGCAGTTTGATTAAAGTGTGGAAACAGTTTGTGCAGAGGTGTGACGTTCTTGTCCGTGAAGATGCTGCGTGGAAATCATTAGCGCGACAGTGCGTGATTGTGCAGTCTCCTCGCAGACGCAGAGCCAGTGTTTGTGGGGTTAATGTTTTCGCTGACATCTAGGAAAGTCAATCGGAGACGTAATCCCTAATCCTCTCTCAGTCCCGCTCTCCTTTTTCTCCCCTAAGAGACTGATGGAGAGTTTTGGCACGGCTCAGCTGTGGGAGATAACCCTCCCTCTCCCAGCCAGAGAACGTACATTTGTCTGTCCGCTTTAAAAACAGCACTCTCTGTGCACATGTGCAGCATTTTTGTTCCAAGTCAGCGCGTCCATATGTCCCCGTGACAGCTAAACCCTTTTGATGGAGTATTTAAATCGTCCTCATTGTTTCAGCTCCGGTTAAGGGGACAAAAGAAGGGTAGCCAGAGAATGAAGGGTTTGTAATTATGCCCCCCCCCCATCCCCATCCAAAGCCCCGTTAAAAATGACAATCCTAATTGACACTTTCAGACCTAATTATGATTTGTCTGCAGTGGCAATGGGTGGATTTGGCTCAAGCCCTTTGGAGACCTCGGTGGAGGACCGAGTTTCTCACCACACGTGTTTAGGACGAGATACAGTTGTGCTGTCGTCACGTGTGTGTTTCTGTTTGTGATTACTTTTCCTCATTTCAGTTTCTACTCCATATGAACGCTTGTCCTACCATACTTTTTATTATTATTGTGTTATTATTTGTATTTATTTATTTATGTTTTGAGGACTTTGCATTTACTGCCCTTCCTCACCATGTTTGTGTGTTTTCACACTGCGCGCCCACCTCCCTACACCCCCAGACAAACATACACCTCTCCCTCCATTCCTGCCCCAGGAAGCCCCTCAGGTCTGTTTGCCATTTGCCCACTGACCCTTGTTCGGGGCAGTAAAATTACAGCCATTTAGCTAATGATGCGAGTCATTAGAAGCTGATTGGGCCAGTGTGTGTGTGTGTGCGTGCGTGGTGCCTTGGTGTGTTTGTTTGCTCGGAGAGAGAAGTGTTTGTGCTGTCTCTAAGATAAATGAGCTGTCTGCACTTTGTGTTTGTTTGTGCATTTTCGCATCTGTAGGTGCCTGATTTTAGCGTGTTATCAAATTTGTCCTGCCACAGTTTCATAATGATCCAAGATGTTTAACACTTCTCGAAATAACACAAATCTCTAGTGTTTTCTGCAGTGACTGCAATGTAGAAGAATGAAGCAATGGCAGAATTTATATACAGGGGGTCCTCGAGTTACGTCGGTCGCGAATTACGTTTTCGTGGTTACGACACATCTCCCGTGAACTTCCTTGTTTCGGATTAAGCGGTTTGCCCCGTAATTATGTACAGACTTCACACGGGAACGAGTTGGTGCCGGCTCTCTCTGTCTCTCAGCGCGCCTGCCGGCTTTTTTTTTCTCCAGCATCTCCGACGTAACTCGAGGACCCCCTAAAGGAAATTCATTACACTCGTGATCTCAACGCCTACGGTGTGTCAAGAGGGACAAGAGGGACAAAAAAGGCAATTCACCATAATAAACTCTTATTTTAGCGTGGTGTTATAGCGACATCTGGTGGCACAATGTATGCACAATGGCACAATGAATGTATGGTCCGACTTACGTCGAAATTCGGTTCCAAACCTGTGGACCACATTAAAAGCCACATTTCACCAGTTTTACATGGTCTACTTTTTGCCAGATAGAGCTTCTGCAGAAGATAAGAGAGCAGGTAAAACTAAATATTATTATTATTATCTGCTCAGTCACATAACCTCAACAGCTTTTTTTTTCTCTCTGCTGTAATATCTCTGAGGAGATATTACAAACCAGCGGCAGAGCTGCTCGACAAAGATATATTATTCCCGGACTCTCTCTTCAGTATTTTGGACGTGTTTATCCGTTTGATATTTAATCTGAGCTCGCAAAATAAATGCAAGGTGAGCTGTTGCACCACAGACCTCGTCTGCATGACTCTGTCTGTGTCCTCTGGCTGATTGGTTTGGCGCACATCTGCCGAGGAGCATTAACTTTATCCGAGCACATTTGTCTTTTTCATCACTGCATGTAAACGAGGCACACAGGCTTATGCTGCTCCTCATCGTTGTCCATGGGAAAACAATGACATTTAATGTGTTTATGCTCACGCTGACCGTGACCTGACATGCATGCAGCTGGAGGAGACCACCCTGAAAGGCATGTTAGTTTATAAAGTGACAATATTTACCTTTAATGAATGGTGTCACATCACCGCTCCTGATCTAAATCCCATTGTCCAAAAAGAAACCTTGGGAATTACTTCTAATTTCCGGCTAGTACTCATTGATATGCCATGGATTAGTATGTTTGAAAATTGAATTATTTTTGGTGTACTAATATCTGTTATCTCCATATTTTAATTAGAGCACTTATAATAATATATTATAGTGTGTTAAATGTAAGATAAGTATTCACCACCCTCCGAAAACCAGTGTGCTAATTAAATAATTGGCTCGTCTAATTCTTATTTTCCTCCGTGTAATTGTAAGTACTCTGTGTAGCTTAATGCAGGCTAGCTGAATCCCCCCCCCCCCCCCGTCTTTCTCGAGCTTTACATTATTTTAACTGACGTATAATCACACATTGCTTCCTATTAATGCCCCTTAAACGCCGTAGCCCTTTAAAGGGTAATAAAAACCACAGTAGTTGCTCATGCCATGCAATTGATTTAGTCATAAAGGAGTCGCAACTTCATAAAATCCAGCGTTTCCAACTCATAAACAGCCAGATTTATTCAAAGTGATGAAGATGCTGCATAACTAAACGTTCCCCTTAACTATTGACTAATAATCACAAACACACAGTAAAAGATTTATTAATCCTAATAAAACAAATTGGGAAAAAAAAGTTTTATTAAAATTTTGCCAACTGCTCCAATTTTTTATTAGTCATGACTTCAGTTTTAAAAAGTTTTATGTCCTTAATTTATTCCTCAACGGTTCATTATTAACAATTATGAATTGGTAGTCATGCATTGCCAATGGGGAGTATAAATTCTGGAATATGTCCTTGTCTGCCATATGAAATAAGGAAGAAATAGAATGTTAAAAATAAAATCTGTTTAACCAAAGTTGATGAGATTCTTAAAAAGACAAATTTAGCAGATGAAGTGTTTTTCCAATTCCTTTAACTTTGATTTGAACATATGTAAAGTTGAGCTCTTAACTTTGGCAACATATTCACTGCATATTCTCACTTTGCTAACAGGTCGTCATTCTGTACTATAAAAATCAATGGCAAGTGGAAAAAATTATTTTACAACTCCACCCATGTGTATATACATTTATAAGGATATAGTGGGGTCTAATGGGAAAGAGGTTTCAGATTTTTGGATCTCACTGGACATAAAATCATGACTTCTGTTCTCCACAAGGCCGACTCTGTTTCCCCCCCCCCCTTCCTGCATCTGTAAGACCGAACCAGCTGTTTGCGCACTGTTTTACGAGTGCAACATTATGAGATTTAATAACATTGCTTCGGGCTTTATGACCTTTTATGAGTGTGTGTGTGTCTGTGCACTCGGCTAACTGAGGTAACATTATAGGCCATCCACTGCCAAACACCATTCACCTCCCTCCAGCACGTATTGCACTGGATTTCTCTGAGACGACAATGAAACCGATTGAGTGTGACAGAAAATAAAAAGAAAGAGAACATCAGTTTTTTTTTTTTTCAGGGGCAGAGATTGACAGTAATCCTGTTGTGGAGACAGATTTGGGATTAGTTCAGCAGCGCGAGAGAGTGAGACTCTTTAGTGTCCATAGTATGGCTTCTACACAGTTTGATATTAAAGCACATGTGCAGTGTATATATGTCTCAATAAAACTGTCAACAGCAGTGGAGTGAGTGGCGTGTTATATACTCTAAACCGAAATCCGGCTTCAGCTCTTTCTATCAGATTGTGTTGCAAGTCGCAGTTGATTTCGGCGCCAGTGATATTGCAAGAGCCAGAAATGCTAACACTGAAGAAACCATAAAGAGGATAAGGAGTGGGTTTAAGGGATAAAATCATAAAAGCCTGAAACAAAGGTCAGTGTAAGATTTGGGACGTGCATGAGGTGATAGAGGTTTATCCTGATTCAGACGGAGCGTTTAAATCGCACACATTTGTGTGTTTTGCTGTGTGAGTGAGTGGAGCTGTGGAGCTGTGATGTGCACAGCAAGTTTAAAAAGCATCAATAGGCCTCCAACAGAGAAATAATAAAGAAGAAAAGAAGAACTTCTATTTTTACATGATTTCACCATCATCTATAACGTCTGACTGAACCAGAGAAAAGACACGTGTTTGTGGATAATATCGCAATTTTTTTCTTCTTCTTATTTCTCATTGTCACTTTTCTCTTCTCCTTTCCCTCCCACCTCCCTCATAACTATTCATCCCCCTCTCCTTGTCCCCCTTCTCCCCCTTTCCTCCACCTCTCTGCCCTCAGGTTCAGCGGCCTTGCCCAACAACATGGCCTACTTCGGAAGCTCCCAGGAGGAGGAGGACCTGGAGGAGGAGGAGGTGGTGGTGGAAGAGGAGGTGAGGAACGGTGGTGGTGTCCACTCCCACAGTGGGGGGAGCAGCAGCCAAGCGTCGGCCTCCTCCTCCTCCTGCCACTCAACACCCCGCAAGGGCAAACTCCCTGCAAGGCAGCCGCTCAATGGGCATGGTAAGGACCATACTGCAGCACGGAACAAAGCAGGTCATGTTTTTAATCACAAACACATTTCCCCCGTCTTTACACACCGGACTTAAAAAAATTGGTCTCGTGGCTCTAACGCATCCCGGAGATATTCCCAGTGTTTAGCTTGGTGAGATGTCGGAGGTAAGGAGGGAGCAGGAGAAGGCTGTGTGTCGTGGATGAAGACGAGTGGAAAGACAGAGCCCTCCGAGGGGCAGGGACGGAGACAGAAGGATGAGGCGGCGGCGGAACAGCTGGAGAGAAATAATTCGGACAGAGTGAAATATGGGACGTTGCTGCAGTGGAGGAGAAAATACTGGGAGCCTGGAATGATGCATGGGATAGATGACAATAGTAGCTGTGTGTGTGTGTCTGTGTGTGTGTGTGTGTGTGTGTGTGTGTGTGCAATTTCCAAGGTTGGGTCCCCTGTTTTCCACAACAGAGGCGGGGTACGTCACATGGGATAGCAGAGCAGCTCATCCAGTCTTTCCACCCCAATTAACACTTAGCTAGCTCAGCCCTAACAAGGTGTTTATGCACTCACTGCAACAGCTGTCTGGGGGCCCCCGCACGCACACACACACGCACACACACGCACATACACACAATATAGTGATAGCATATGTGCACCCCTGGGGGCGCGCAGACATTCAGATGAATACGCACACATGCGAGCATTTAGGAAATTGCGTACATTGCAGCTGGGCCTGAGCGCACACACTTGTACACAATCCCGACACTGACGTCTGTGCTGATCAGCCACATCCTCAGAACCGGCGACTGGCTTTAATGCTGCGGCTGATCCGTGTGTGGAAGCGAGCGTCCTACAGAAATGTCACACGAGTCTCCAAAACCTTTTTCAAACCTGAAAACAAAAGTCGGTAAAGAAGTTGATAAGAAGGAGAATTTATAAGGTAAAACAGTTTCATAGAACGAATATTTCTCCTGCGTCAGACTCACTCACAGCGTTACATGACACATTGCTCATATTTATCTTGTGGTACCAGAGCATTAGAGATTCCAGACATTGGATCCTTCCGGCCAGGCGTTCCCCCAACGAGGGCTGGATTTCATAGTCTCTCCCCTCTGCTCTCTCTCCTCACTCAGTACAATCACTGCCAGCCAGGTTCAAAAGGTGAACGCTTAGCTCAGCTCTTTCCTCTGTCGTCCTCCAGTGGAATGTGGAGGAGGACGAGAGAGATAGAGACGGAGAGAGAGAGAGAGAGATCCATAGATTTGCTGGCATTGAACTCTCTGCCTGTGTGCAGCTCATTCTCACAGGGATCAAACCTGTGCGTTTGCAGGTATGTGTAGAAAGGAGCACACACACACACACACACGGTGGGACAGTGAAACCTGTCTGAACAGATCCAGGCCTGCCGTGCGCATGGCGGCCGCGGCCTACTCTTCCCTCTTATCTCGTACGCCAACACTGTTTGCAAAGCAGCTCGGCGCCTTCGCCGTGATATGCTAAATCAACAGATACGAGGGACATAAGCAGACGTGCCGTGCTGGGGACAATAAGGGACGAGGGGGGGGGGGTTGAGGACGGGGGGGGGGGGGGGGGGGGGGGGGGGGGGGGGGGGGTTGAGGACACAGAGACGGACTTTTGTGTGCACAAGTGGTTGTGCGCACACACAGTCGTGACGAGGTCATTGCTTCAGTGTTGAGACAGCGTTATGCTGTGTTAGATATCAGGAACACGCACCTACCCTTAGGACGTTTTGCATTGTTAAGACAAACGTGACACTTTAATATGCAGCTTTTGGGCAGCAGGGGGAGGAGAGGAGAGGAGAGGAGAGGAGAGGAGAGGAGAGGAGGAATATAATTAGTGGAGGAGAGAGAAACGTTTCTATTCCGGGAGTTCGAGCTGTGGATGGGAGGCCACTCGTCAGCGCTCCTTCTCCCTCCCTCTCTTTCAGCCGTGTGCCATGTTGACACAGCTAAATTAAGCAGCTTTCATTGAACTTGTTTTCTTGCTTAACTCACTTCTCCAAGATGTCAGACTTTCTCCCTTTTTTCCTCTCTGAGCCCGGGGCCCCGAGAGACCTGCAGAGTCTCACTTGTGGTTATGAATGGACGCGCGTATACAATATGACACGCAGATAAAAACAAACTGTCCAGACAGGAACGTGCAATGCTCGGCGTGTCCACGCTGCAGCCTCCTGTCGTTCTCGCCAAGCAGCCCGCTGCCTGTTCAAATATTAAAATTCCACCAAACTTGAAGCGGACCCTCATAAAAGGTGAAGAGCGAGCTGTTGAACGTGAATGTTAATTGCCCTGCTCCTGTTCGACTGGCTTCACATACCCCCCCGCCTCCACCCCACCCTCACTCCGGGTGGATCTGAGCTTGCGTCCATTTTGATTTTGAACAGGTTCATTGACGCGTAGCATAAAGGCGTTTTCATGCTCGCCTTAAATCATGCATATTTTCCTGATTGGGGTCCATACGTTAGCCAAACGCTTGTCACTCCAATGTTTGTGTGGGTTTTTCCACTTGGTCGTTGCGGTTTGGTGCCAGAGGGTTATACACCTCTGCATAGGAGCACAGTGTCCTGAAACAGTACATACATATATATGTACACACACACACACACACACACACAGTCATATAGCCATATGTTACCTTACGGAAACTTTCCACATTTGTATTATTTTAAAAATGTATTTCAGTTGTAAACATAAGTGAGTACACACAATCTTACAGTGTTAATGTTGAATACTGAAAGGCTTTGCTGCAGAGTCTGTGTTGTTGTACAGATCCTACTATGAAGAGATAAACCCTAGATCTCCTCATCATCTTCATGTAGAGGACATTCCTGCTTAATAGACTAAGGAGTTTTTTTTCCTTCTCTCCTGTCCCCCCCCCCCCCCCCCCCCCCCCCCCCCCCCCCCCAGTTTTCAACAGCCACAGTAAAGCAGGGACCAGGGAGAGCCCGAGGCCCAAGGCGGGAACCCACGGCAGGGATGCACCCGCGCCGCCACTGCCACCTCCTCCACCTCCACCCCCGCCCCTCTTGAGGGAGCGCAGTGAGCGGGCGGAGGCGCGGGGACACGCTAGGGAGCAGCAGGCCATGGCCAGCAGTCGAGGCTCAACCAACGGGCTGCCGGCGAGGAGAGCGGCTGAGGAGCTGCGCAAGCAGGTACAGTCAGGCCAGAAGAGGGAGGGGTGTGTTTTCTTATAAAATGTGACAGTAGCGATCATGGGAAGTGTGTTACCATGAGCACATTTCTACGGCTGGTAAATGTGGTTCCGGCTGGAGACGTGCCGGAGTGTTTTGAGGTGCAGCCCGCTCGTTTGACTAATGTGCCAATTTGAAAATCCCCCATCTCGTTTCATTCCTTATAAACATTCATCCATCTGCCACATCCTCTCTCTTCATCCTCCTCTCACTGATTCTTTCTTTCTCTAATTGCTCATTCCCACCTTTACCTGGCTTCCTCACATTGTCCCTTCTCACCAAGCCCCCTCTCCTCCTCTCCTCCTCTCCTCCTCTCCTCCTCTCCTCTCCTCTCCTCCTCTCCTCCTCTCCATCGTGTCTGGGAGAGTAATGATTGTGTTTTGTCCTGCCTAGACTGCAGCTATATTTAGTAGTGCTGGCTAGGGGCTTTAAAAGCCTGCCTCTCTCTCTCTCTCTCTCTCTCTCTCTCTCTCGCTCGCTCTCTCTCTCTCTCTGCATGGCACTTAGCAGGTTTCAAGGAGCCCCACACAGTGAAGGAAGAGGAGGAGGAAGGAAGAACGCGAGTAGAGGTGGCGTTAGTCAGAAAAGTGGCATTGTTATCGCCACATTAGCTAATCAAAAGAAATTGTCTGCTCAGGCAATTTGTTTCAGCCCCCCCCCTCTTTTAATCTCTCCATTTCTTTTCTTCTTCTTCTTCTTCACTGTCATCTTTTCCATTTCCTCCTGTGCCTCTTCCGTCTCGGCGAAGCCTCGGGGCGCTTGTTGTTGCTGCTGCTGTTGTTATTGTTGGAGTGGTCATTTGCCGCCGCTGATGCGGACTCGGCCACGTGTTCCTGGGTTTTTGGAAAGTGGCTGGAATCGTCCAGTAAAAGCGACAGTGAATCTCAATGAGAGCGAGTGTCGGCCAAGACAAACTTCAGCCTCGCTTACTCTGCACGCCGCTCTTTGTTCGCCAGCTCGTCCTCGCCACTCTCTGTCTGTCTATATCAGTTTTCCACTTATACTCCTGTTCCACCTCTCTCTCTCTCTCTCTCTCTCTCTCTCTCAAAGTTAGGGAGCAGGCATCATTTCATGCTCCTGTTAACAGAGACACTGATGATCTTGGGTTATTGATCTTTAGATTCTAATCGGCAACATCATGCTGCTTCTGTTCTTCCATTCCAGCGGCTGTGGTTTTTGTCAGTCAGGAGGCTCTTTAAGGGTTAAACATCTTTCTATCCTCTGGCTGGCCTTCTCTTTCTCTCTCTCTTTCTCTCTCGCTCTCTTGCTCTCTCTCTCTCTCTTGCTCTCTCGCTCTCCGTTCTTCTCAGGGCCGACTCCTGCAGATGTTGCCTGTTAAAAATCTTCCTGCCAGACCTCAGCTGGGCTATAGCAACACATGATGTCATCTAGACCCACCTCCCTCTCTCTCTCTCTCTCTCCCTCTCCCTCTCTCTCTCCCTCCCCTTCCCCTGCTCACGTGCGACAGAAATCCACTCCAGAACAGTCTCTGGCTGCCTGCCTCTCTCTGTGTGTGTGTGTGTGTGTGTGTGTGTGTGTGTGTGTGTGTGTGTGTGTGTGTGTGTGTGTCCTATTTTTCTCTGTTGGCTTCATTGTCTTTCTTGTTCTGTTCATCATCTCCTTTTTATTTATTTTACATTTCTCCATGCCAGTGGCTGTTAACGTCCATGTCCTTTGATCTTTCTTTTTTTCTTTCTTTCTTTCTTTCTTTCTTTCTTTTTGGCATTTCCAGTCTTCCTTATCTCTCTCTATATGTATATTTCTCTCTCTCTCTCTCTCTCTTAGGCCATCCTTCTTTTTCAACAGACCAAATCATTAGAGAGAGAAAAGTCAGGGAGACCCATCATGCTCTGTTAAGGACAGCCCACTGAGCCCTCCTGTGGCAGGAAGTGGTCATGACAGCATATCTCTGGCCATCGGCGCTTTGTCAGCAAACTGTGGCTGCACAAATGTAGCACTTGTGTGGACAACTGCAGCTTTAGCATCTAGTTACTGTTTCACTGACTTTTTAAAAAAATATTTCACACACGTACTAATTGAGAGTTCAACAAAACAAATTGGTAATTAAACCTAAAAAAATTATATGTAAAATCCCAATGACAGTGCAGTTTGTTTGTTATGTTGTCTGATCACATGAAAACTGTGCTTACTATGCACGTCGCCTTTATCCACTCATATCATGACTCCATTCTCTCTTCATCTCGCTTTCACCCCTTTCCTCTCTCCACTCATTTCCCCCCTCGCCCTCGCTCTGTCACCTCTGGTTCTTTTATTGTGAAAGGGGAGAGAGAGAGAGAGACAGAGAGAGAGAGTATGTTTGTGTGTGGTGAGGGGGGAGTGATTGACGGAGGCAGGGTTAGGTTTCAGTCCCCCCTTATCTTTTAATGGCCTGGGCTTTGTGTCGGCCCCCTGCCACCTGAGACAAACACAATACAGTACATGTGCACGTGCATCTACACACACACACACACACAGGCATGGACGCACACCCAGTGTGACACAAGAGCCCCTTCAAAGGGAGACCTGTCAATGGGCCGGCTGTCACCTCCCTCCTGTGGCGCCCTGGCTGTGATTGATAACTCCATCTCTCCCGTCCTCCCCCGTTTTTACATCTGTGATCCACTTCTTCAGCCTGGTCCATACAGACAGTCTTACACAAACTGTACATATACCGTATTTTCCGGACTATAAGTCACAGTTTTTTTCATAGTTTCGCCGATGGTGCGACTTATTCTCTGGAGCGTCTTATGTGTGAAATTATTAACACATTATTATATCATTTCACATGTTATTTTCACACTAAACCGCAAGAGGGCGCTATAGGCCTGTGTTGATAATTGAATTGATAAAAACATTGGCGACGTAGAAGAAGAAGCGCCGCATCTTCTACTTCCTGCTTTAGCGGAGTTGTTTGAAAGTGACACCGAGGATGACGATCTCATTGGATTTAGTGATTTGCAGTGACACGGATGGTTTGGTAAACTTGTTAGCATGTTATTTATGCTATAGTTATCTGAATAACTTTTAATATGTTATGTTAACATACCTGGCACGTTCTCAGTTCGTTGTTTATGTGTCATGTAACGTTAGCATACCGTACAATTGTTCAGCCTGTTGTTGCCTCTATTATAATTATAAAACCTCTATATATATAATCCAGAAAATACGGTATATGTCAGCAAGGCGTGATTACAAATGCGTTTCATTTACTATACTCTGCTTGGAGGATTCAGACATTTATGAAAAAAGATAAATAGAGTTACCTCGTCAGATATTAACAACCCAAACTAATCATTAACTTTAAAAGATAGAAATGTTGAACGCTGTGCTGAGCCTTCTCGCAATACATAAAACCCACAGGGGGAGGAGGAGGGAGGGAGAGGGGGTGGGGGGGGGACTCCTGGCAGCATGGAAAGTGGGCCATGAAAACACAGAGCTGAGGAGGGATGGATATTCTTAGGAAAGCGTAGGACTATATGTGAATAAAAGGAGATGCAGGAAATGAATTAATGGTTGGAAAAGAGAGTTAAGTTTAAAAAAAAAAAGAAGAAAAAAACAGATGTTCAGAGTAACACAAATGAGAAGACAGCAATACAGACTTTTTTTTTTAACATGTGCTGAACTGGCTGTAAAACTCTCTGCGCTGAGGGAGAGTTTGACCACGTCTCTCGCCACAGCCAAGGAGCCAGACGCCGCCGTCCCGGACCTCTGATCTACAGCTGGGGGCCTCGAACACACCTCACTCACTTTCACATGCACGCACACACACACACACATATACAAACACTCATCCCATTCGCCATCGCGCACAAATAAACACACAAACTGAACCTCTATTCATAGCACAGAACTGGAATTGTAGCATTTGTAGCAAATAAAAAACTGTTTTTCTGCGCTCAGATGGGATTTTATTCCACACCAGCGACCCCACCTCCTACTTCATACTGTCCAGCCATCTGCTTGCAGAAACCATGGAGCCATCCTCCTCCTCCTCCTCCTCTCACGTCTACAGTCTCTCTTTTTTTCCACCCGTTCCCAAAGCGTTGTTTATCTCGGGATGTGGTGGTTTTGACGGCATTTTGAGCTGCAGTTTACAAACGTGGACTGCATCGGAAACTGTAGTGATCTAGACAGCTGAGTCGTTCCCTAATGATCTCCACAAATAGTCTTTGCTGCAGCACCAGCATCCAAATGTTTGGCCTCGTACATGTGGAGTGTGGGTGTGCCTGTTGCCCTGCATCTGTCTTGTTGTACTTTGTGGATTGTGTTGTTCTGTCTGTGTGTGGGTACTTTTTAAATTCTTTGTATGAGAGTAAAATATTTATTATCATGGATATGTGACAGCCGAAATCTGTTCCGGAATGCTTTTTTTGGGGATTTGATGGAAATGAGTTGTCAACATAATTGTGATTAGATGATTTATTCTTTTTAACTAACGTGTCCCATGTCTCCTCTGCCTCTTCCTGTGGCTCTCAGGTCACTAAAGTGAATGGGCTGACGAGGGCGGGCTCAGCACAAGGCGTCGGTGGTGCCAAAAAGAGCCGCGACTTCCGGCTGCCGTCCAAAACTGTGAAGAAGTACACAGCCACCGTGTCCAAGGGCCACGTCACTTACACCAAAGCCAAACAGAGAGAACTGGGCAAGAAAACCAAACTCAGCAGCAGCAACAAACACAACAGCGCCGCCTCGGCATCGTCGTCAGCGAACAATCACAATCAGCACAGCCAGTCAGCAGCCAGCAATGGGCTGGCCAACTCAGGAAAAGCAGCGGCACCAGCCCACCACAGCAATGCAAAAACCCGCAAACAGGTGCTACTATCCAACGGGCTGCACAGTGTGGCTGCCGGGGCCCGCCTCAACGGGAGGCTAAACGGGCAACGGCACAACACCCTGGCTAAGGAGGATGGGCAGAGACACTGCCAGGGTGAGTGTCCAGGTCGAGAGGGACTGCGTAACTCCAAGCGGCGCCTGGAGGTGGTTCTCAGCTCGGTGGAGACGGGGGTTGCGGAGCAGAAAGCCAAAACCACTGGCACTGAGGCCAAGAAGGCCAAACTTCACCCGACTCCTCTGGAGACGCGCAGCAGCAGCAAGAAGGTGGCCAATCAAGAGAAGGCCGCCACACAAATCACTACCCCTACTACTCCACTTTCTAATGGACATAAATCAGAAACAGCCCTTTCCCCCAAACAGACCCAACCTGTCACCCCACCTCCCACTCCCCCTCCTCAACAAACTCCACCTCCTACTACACCAGCAACCAATACGGAGCCGGTGAACCAGCGGCCCAAACGGGCATCGGCCGGTAAGCTGATGTTGATACGACAAGCACAGCAGCAGCAGAGCAGGTCTCATGGTCGGAGCTCCTCCTCGTCCTCCCCCTCAGCGGGCCAGAATCACTCACACAACCCCAGTCGTGCCAGCACTACCTCAGATCCTCAGCAAACCTCCGTGTCCTCCTCCTCCACCACCTCCTCTTTGCTTGCTTCCACCACCAACAGCCCCGGACAGCTCAAACCAGCAGCGCTGCGGCCCGCTGAGCGCGACAAGGAGTGGGAGCGCGAGAAAGAGATGACGCGTCAGAAAGAGCGTGAGCAGGGGAAAGAATGGGAGCGCCAGAGGAGCAGGCCCGAGGGCTGGGCAGCTCTCGGTGAGGTCCCTGTCTTCCGGCCGGCACCGCGGGAGTTCCAGGACCCCCTGGTGTACTTGGACGCTGTGAGGGAACAGGCCGAGGCGGCCGGCATGTGCCGCGTAGTCCCACCTCCGGATTGGCGGCCCGAGTGCAAACTTAGCGAGGAGATGCGTTTTGTTACACAGGTGCAGAGGGTCCACATGCTGGGCCGACGCTGGGGCCCCAATGTGCAGCGGCTGGCCTGCATCCGCAAGCACCTCAAATCTCAGGGCATTACCATGGATGAGCCACCGGTCATTGGTAAGAGAGCTGCCATGTGCAAACACACACACACATACACACAGCTTCCCTCCTCATTTTATCTTCCCGTTTATAGATGACAGTAAAATGTAGAACAAATTGACAGCAGGCTGCAGCAACAATATTCCCCCCAGTTTACCATCCATTTCTCATACGCTGACATCAGCAGTTTATGAACAGTTAAACAGCCCTGGTTCTGACATCAACTGCGTGTGTGTGTGTGACATTGCTCAATGAGTATCAAAGCTGTGCTTCATTCACTGTCACACTGAAACACACCCACCCAGTCAAATGCACCTTTTTGCACAGCTACTGCCCCCCCCCCAACTATCAAAATAAAAGCATCTGAACTACAGTGATGTCTCACTATATCGCGGCTTTTTTATGATTTTGATTTATGAGTTTTCCACACTGTACACAATGCAAACGCTGTTACACCAGTACCACTTCCGCAAGTTTGCCAGCGTGACATTGTACATGGCACACTCTTGGCTGATGGAATGGAAGGCGACCAATCACAGCACTGTGTTCTGTATCCTCCGCCATCTCTCCATGTCCACTTCACAGGGACGGCTGTTGCTCTGTGGTGTTGTGTTTTTGTGAAATGTTTGAATTTAGTTTGTAGAAAGTGTTTAACAGCATATGAAGTGTTTATACGTGTGTGAGAAAGGTTTATAGGTTTTACAAAGTTTTACACCCTGCCTGAAGCACTGCCTCCACATTCAACTCATAACGCATGATTTAAAAAAAAAAAAAAACGTCCAGGTGAGTTCTCGCACTGTATCGGGGGAGGAAAGGCATCTGGACACCCTGTGTTTGTGTGCATGTGTTGTGTTTGTGTACAGCTTTGTATGCAGTAGCTCTGTGTGTGTGTGTGTGTGTGTGGGGATGTGGCAGGACGCCAGGGACCGGACTTACAGAGGAGCTACTGCAGCCAACCAGGAGGCACTGGTTCCACATGACTTCCTGTGCTGTGCCCAGCAGATCAGATCCACATTAGCAGTCATTTGTGTGTCTGTGTGGTGCAGTGATGGTTCAGATCATTTCTGAAAGTTGATAGCTCAGCGAATCAATCAGCTAATTCAAATGAAAGAAACGGAGCAGGAGGAAATGGCGTGATTAGCCACAGGAACTGATGCTCCTCGATTTGATTTCGTTTTTGCAATTTGTAAACAGACAACTTCCTTGAGTATCTGACCTGACCGTCTTTCTCTCCCCTCTCTGCGCAGGCGGCTGTGAAGTGGACCTGTCTCGTTTTTTCCAGCTCATCAATGATATGGGCGGCATGCAGCAGGTGATGGACCTGAAGAAGTGGACCAAGCTGGCTGACCTCCTGCGCATCCCAAAGTCAGCGCAGGACAGGCTGGCCAAGCTGCAGGAGGCTTACCTCCAGTACATCCTCTCCTATGACTCTCTCAGCGCTGAGGAGCGCCTCCGACTGCTGGCCGAGGTGCTGCAGGAGAAGAAGAACCTGGAGTCCCGCCGGGGGCCCCTGGAGGGTCTTCTGGACTCCTCGGCACCTAGTGCGTTAGTCTTGCCGCGCTATGAGCCCAAGAACGGGCTGGTTGGCGGGATAGTGGGTGGAGCGGGAGCGCACCAGCGCACCAATGGAGTGTATCACCATCTGAAGGAGCTGGAGGCTCAGGTTAAAGCGGGCCGGCGCCGGCTCTTCGCTCAGGAAAAACAAGGCAAAGAGGACAGGCAGCATGGAGAGGAGCAGGAGGAGGAGGAGGACAGTGGAGTACTCAGTGACCAGCACAAATGTATTTACAAGGTGAGAACCGAGGAGACACTAGACCTAGATAAACCTTGATCTTTTATTTTAAACTCTTTATCTTCTCATTTTTTGAATGAATTGATTACTCATCAAAAAAAAAAGCTGCTTTCACTAATTAGTTTGCCTGGTTGTGTTTTTGCAGTATGTTGGTATCTTTAATTAGGCTGATTTCACTTCTTCCATGTAATAAGATATGACTTTATCTTGTTTACAGCACCTTCTATCTCACTCCAGCCTTATTGTCACAGCTCAGGTGTAAACTGTTTCAAACTTTTCATGTCAAAATTGATTGTTGGCATGGAGATTGTTGTGATGTCACCGTCCAGGTTCAGTCGTGATGTCACTAATACACACACTATATTTATATTCTGTATGAACTCTCACAAAGTACTGTGAGTTTCTCCTGGGGATAATGTAACATTATCATGCCGTTATCGTTAGTAGTTTCTGTTTACAGGTGTCTGTTTCGTGGGAGAGACACAATTTTTTGTACATTCCTCTCCTTAGGGTTTGAAGTGTTGCTGTGTGTTTGTAGTGAGGTGTTCAGTAGCCTCACTTGTGTTAGTACGTGTGTGTGTGTGTGTGTGTGTACACTGGAGCACAGTGGATGTTCTCCCACATTCCCAGTCCACTGGCAGCTGTGTTGATTCTGGCTGGCTGAAATGTAGGTCAAAGAAGACCAGCCCGCCCCCCCACACCCCCGTCCGGCCCCCTTCAAACCCCGCCTTCTTCTCTCTCCTTCAAGCCAACCCTCTCCCCACTGCTCCCTAAATCTGCTGTCCTCTCACCAACAACCCCCTCCCTAATGCCAAACCCTCCACCAAGCCCCCTCCTTACCAGCTACACACACATGTGTGTGTGTGTGTGTGCAAACGGCCATAATTCTTTATGCACATTTAGTAATCCCGTTGTGCAAACATGGCCCAACATGAGCCTTATATTTCCATCATCCACGCTGTTTACAAAAAATCAGCCGGTGTCGCCGTGTGCATGTGGTTGCCACGGCTACCGGATGAGGTGAAGCGGTAACGATTTCGGTCATTAAGAAAACTTTCCTCTCTCTCTCCCTCCCTCTCTACTTCACATTAGATAGCGCTCCCCCCCGTTCTCAATCTGGATCCCATTTGATTTTTTTTTTCCTCCATCCTGCAACTAAATCCCTGTGTATGACCCAGTCCAGTCCATAGGAGTCTGAGTTATCGAAGCACTATACAGGGCAGTGACAGGTGAATGGCCGTCACCGTGCTGAGAGGACAGGCTTGTCTAAACGTGAGCCATCACTCTTCTCCGGGACTCTGAGTTGTGTGCCTGTTTTCATCAGGACCGGTCCCCATGAGGAGGTTACATTTCAGTTTATGTATCCAGAGAACAAAGTTCACGTCGAGGGTATAATTACATCTAATTACACCAGGAAAGGCCTGGAGAAGTGCTGCCGCTCACTGGCCCGCTTGTCCGTACTTACAAAGTCAGGCCCGCACTCTGTGATTAAGCTGCATTATTTCGCAAGTGCTACATTACAACGATTACAAGAATGACATTAAGACTTGGAAGAGAAACATATACTGTCAGTCACTTCAAAGTCGCAGTGGGGGAAGAGAGGTTGCAGCTCGCTGATGTAAAGCAGCGGTTTCTTTGTGTGTTTTTAATTCACGTTTTCCCCAGTCGTCGTTTTTCTGCACAAACGCCATGACTCATGACGTTTCATGTCTCCGTTGCAGGGGAAATCTGTGTCTTTGACAAACTTCTTCAGGATAGCCCGGAACACCATGACCATGTGCTTTAACAAGGAACCGGGGGCTGCTGAGGTTGAGGTCAGTGTGTCGGATTTTTAAAAAAAAGCACCTGAAACTTGTTCTCTCTGCTCCATACATTCCTTTGCTGACCAGTTGTTGTTTTGTGTTTTTTTCCCCCTGCAGCAAGAGTACTGGAGGACTGTGGAGCAGAGAGACAGCCACGTGGCAGTGCATTGTGGGAAGGTGGACACCAGTACACATGGCAGTGGTTTCCCCACAGGAAAGTCAGAGCCATTTTCAAAGTAAGCAGCCCATAGCCCTCATTCAACCTCCACTCAGGCTGGGACAGAATATTTCTCTCGTCTTGAAGTTTTGTAGTGCGATGACGCTAGATCTTTTTTTTTTCTTTCTCTTTATCTCAGACATGGATGGAACCTCACTGTCCTCCCCAATAATTCTGGATCCATTCTGAGACATCTGGGTGCTGTGCCTGGTAAGGCCACACGTCTTTCTCAGTAAAAAAGACAAATGTAGCGGCAGTAAAAATATACAAGCAAATGTAACTTTTGTTTTAATCTCTTCATAAATGCCTCCTTAGGGGTGACCATTCCCTGGCTGAACATTGGCATGGTCTTTTCTACCTCATGCTGGTCTCGAGACCAAAATCGCCTTCCATATATTGATTATTTACACACTGGTGCTGATTGCATTTGGTAAGTATGCTGTGGGCTCTCCTCATCTACATCGCTGTAATTTCCTGTGCCACCTAGGAGAGTTAAATTATCAGTGCCTTCAGTGTTCATGTGCATTTTCCTCCTACAGGTATTCTGTCCCTGCTGAGGAGAAGGCTAAGCTGGACAAGGTGGTCCATACACTGCTTCAGGCCAATGGCACCCCAGGACTAGAAATGTTGGAGAAGAACATCATGGTTCGTGTATTCTCTCTATAGGCAAACGCTAACTGATTACTGTCTGACTGCATCAATGAATTGGTCACCTGTTAGTAAGAAGTTGTTTAATTAGTTTGATAACTTTCTGAAGCCACCTGATTTTTCACAAACATAAAAAAAACTTTTTTTTCTTTCTCTGCATTGTGTCCTTCTTGCTTCTCCAGATTTCTCCAGAGGTGCTGTGCCGTGAAGGTATCAAGGTTTACCGTACAGTCCAGCGAAGTGGACAGTTTGTGGTCTGCTTCCCAGGTGCCTTTGTCTCTAAAGTCTGCTGTGGCTACAGTGTTTCAGAGACCGTGCACTTTGCCACGCCACACTGGATGAACCTGGGTTACCAGGCTGCAAAGGTCAGCATATGAAGTGCAATGCTTATTTCATAGGAGCATGTGTGTATATAAGGAAAACAGGGTCTGACAGATATGATATATGAAATTTCTGCAGAATATATATTACCACCTGCTCTTTAAACTCTGATTAATGTGGAGTTGATTAAAAGTCAAACGATGAATGAACTGAGAAGCTAGAGCTTGTGTTTAGATTCTTTCTTTTGTGGTCATGAGTGAGGCTTTGCATCAGTGGATCTCACTGCAGCTCTAAAAGGAGAGGAAATGTTCCTCACTGTTGTTGCCGGTATTATGGTGATAGAAGAACACATACTTTCAACGATATCAACTATAGTATCACATTCATAGCTGTGGCAAGGATTACTCTCATGGGTAATTTGATGTTCATGCAGTTTGATGTATTGTGGTGAAACGTGGGAAACATCATCTTCCAAATAATGAATATTTCTGTGCCTCCATGCTGGTAAAACCTGTGGCCGAAGGGCTCCTGTTCATTCATCTGCCACTTTCTCATCATAACACAATCAACAAAGCCTAATAAAGTCAAGTCAAATTTATTTTATTTATATATGACAAATCTAAAATACACTAGACGCCTTTATTAAATTCCTTCAAAGTCTTCATTACGTAAGGGTTTTGGCAGACACGGATGTAACGCGAGTGGTAGGCGGAGGTAAACAACCACAAGAAATATTGATCTGAGAGTATAGAGTCCATGGTTACATCGCTAACACATTTAAGGATGATATCAATATTATTGGAGCATCAGTTCACATTGTTCACACTTATTCAGGCGGGTTTAAACCACTACAAAAGGAGGACAGACACTTTTATTTCCTTGTTTTGTGTTGGGAGGGGAAAAAGTGTTATTGCGAGTGTAAAATAAAAGTACATTGAAATGCAACAGGAAACAAGGATCATGGGTTCAACACAGATTTGAAGAGAATCGGAATTTGTAATCAGTTGTGATCTTGTGCGCAGGACCTGAAATGTCGTCGTATAGCCAAACCCTTCTCTATGGAGAAGCTACTGTACCAGATTGCCACAGCTGAGTCGAAGAGGGACAACTGCCTTCTCCTCAATACCATCTCCGCCCTACTCAAAGATCTCAGGTAGGATCCTGTAACACACACACACATTTGCATATTACATACATATATTTAATAGACTGCAACATGACTATTCTAAACAGAATAATTTATTATCAGTCAAATGTTGCATACATTGTTTAGTCATATTTTTAAAATTCTGTTTGTGTTGTCTGCAAATTCTGTACTTTTGCATTAGAGGAAGACGCACTGTATTTTTCCAGAGATTAAAAAACTGAATGTACCATGTGTGCAAATTTTATGTCTATATTTTTGGGGGTTTAACATTATGAGCATCTCTTTCCTGTGTAATAGGAACATAGAGATGCACCAACGGCAGGAACTTTACAAGGCAGGTTTGCTCTCCTCTGCTCGCTATGGCATGCATGATGGCAGCCTGGGGCCCGTCGAGGGGCGGAAGAAGCCTCGTGGGAAATGGCTAGCACTGGAATCTTCAGAGAGACGCTGCCAGATCTGTCAGCATCTCTGCTACTTGTCCATGGTGAGAGACAGGAAGTCACAGACGTTTATCACACTGTTGCCATGAGATGTGACAACGTATTTTCTTATGTGCTCTAGTGCCTGTTTGTATACATTGTATTATTTTAGGAGTCCATGTCGTAAGAACTTTTATTGACATGTTTCCTACTGCAGTTTTTAAGTAATAAGATGAGCCTCAGTTCAAATGTCTGTGTTTTTACAATAAATGTGTGTGTGTCTCGGGTTCTGCCCCCACAGGTTGTTCAGGAGACTGACAATGTGGTCTTCTGTCTGGAGTGTGCCCTCCGCTATGTGGAGAAGCACAAGTCCTGCAGGGGCCTTAAGATGATGTACCGATATGATGAGGTGAGACTCAGTTCATTCTTTGTCCACATGGGGGTGACATTAGCTTGGTTTTAACTGTTCTATGTGGTATAATGTGACGTACTATAGTTTCTACTGTCAGTTTATTGTTAGAGCTCAACAAAGTAATGGTAGAGGTTATAATATATAAAAAAATAATCATTTACATATAAATATTTTTTCACTGTTTCTCACTCAGGAGCAAATTAACAGTTTGGTGAACCAAGTGTGTGGCCGGGCCATGTTAAAGAACACCAATGGCAGCAGTGGAGGAGTGGTCCTCGGTGGAGGAGGGGGGGAACCCTGTCTTGGTTTAAGCCCTGCCAAAGCATCACCGGCCAAGCGAGGCCCCCGGAAGCGCGCCACTGTGGAGGTTTCCCTGGCACGCCTGTCCTCCAGCCACATGCCCAAAGCCGCGGCTGTGTCCTGAGGCTGACGCCTTGACATTGCCACTCTGTGCCCACGTCCCGCCCCATGCCCCGCCCCCATGCCCCGCCCCATGCCCCGCCCCATTCCCCGCCCCATGCCCCGCCCAGCACCACTCTACACTTTCCTAAACTCCCTTGTTTTGTTTTTTTTAACTTTAAGCAGGATCACTATCGATCCCTCCACCACCTCTCACCTGACCTCACTCCCCCATCCCCCCCAAAAAAATCACCTCCCTCCTTAGTATGACAGGCTTGTTTATATAAAAAAGAAAAAAAGAATAACAAGTTGTCTTTTTTGCACTAGTGTGAAAGAAGAATTAGTTTTTATTCTGAATGATTTTAGAAGACCACCGCCCCACCCCTCCCGGAGTTGTCCTCGACAGCATTATAAGCATTAAGTGTAACGTTCACAAGAAGACTTGATGGGCCCCTTTAACTCCACCTCCCTTTTCTGTAATGGGTTACTTATGGTTACCTTTTCCTTACATCACACTTGCCCTCCTCTCCCTCCAGTGACTGAACCCTTAAATCCATCCCTTCTCATCGCGCATCACTCAACTGTGAACGTGAAGCGAGCGAAAAGGCGGCTTTTTTCCCTCCCTGGTTTTCTGATACGAAAACGAGACAGTAGTGACCCAAAGTTTCTCTTTGTCCTTGATTTGAGGAAGAAGAGTCTTTTTTTTTTTTAATTTTAGGCATTGTTGATGCAGATCCTGCAAGTTTTTATTTTTTATTTTAAGGGGTATTGGTGACGCGAGGTTAAAAACTTGAAAGACGGATGTTGGTTTATTGTTGTTTGGCGTTTGTATTTTCAAGTTCTATTTTGAATTCTAGCTTTGTTTGTTTTTTTTCTAGGTTGTTTTTTGCGAGACGTCATTGTACTTTTTATGTTATTGTGGATGTTCCTCTTCATTGGTGGATGTGAGAGAGGGCAGAGCTACAGCTGCTTGACCTGTGTTAGGTCACCGCTCAACTCACTTCCTGGTTGTATGGAGGGATCCCTCCTTTGCTAGCGAGTGAAAACTGTGCCTGATACTTAGCGAGGAGATCCATTTTATTGGTGCTGTTGGTTATAATTACTGTAAAACAACACAAATTTAAAATCTGGGGGTGAGCCGCTGCTGTCGGCTAACAGCTCGCTCACGTGCCCCCATCCCACAGGGCAGAAAAGCTTTCAGGCTCTTCTGGTTCTAGATGTGCAATCGTGTTAACATTCCATTCTTCCAGTCCTCTTGTTTCATCTGTACCAGTAAACATTAATTATTATATTATTATTATTATTATTATTATTATTATTATTGTGTTGTTGTTTTTTTTACTTTTGATCTGATGTGTTATCTCAAGTAGAGCCACTAGTCAGAGTGTAAAATGTGAAATATCAAATCCAAGTTGTTTTTTTTTCCTTTTGGCTTTTGCATCTCCATTTCCTTTTTTCAGATTTATTTTTTTTTAGAGAGGAAAAAGTCCCACAAAAACAAAACATCAACTTTTTTGTACATAATCCTGTAAATTTCTTTAAATACTTGAGCCTTTTTTCTGGGGTTTAGGAAGAAAGAAAAGGAAGGAATAAAGAGAAGAGGGGGAAAAGTTCCAGAGGAGTGTGCTTGATGAAGAAAAAGCCTTACATTTTCCCTTTCTTCATCCATGTGAGTTTGATGCTTACAGGGTTGCTCTGGTAAACGTGTATAAAATTTAAGTGCTGCTTATATCACTAAGAAAGAAGATATTGAGTAGCCAGTGACTGCCCCCAACCTAGTTTTGTTTGTTTAGCTTTACTTTTTTAAAGAAAAGGGAAAAAGATATGTTCACTAAAAAAAAGGGTTTTACATTTTCATTACTGAAAATTCAACAAAAATGTAGTAGCTACTCATGTTGCACTGAGCTTGCCAGTGGTGACTGTCAAGAAAAATCCTATAATCCAGTTTGTTGGTTGTTGTCCCTCGCAAAAGACTGAACTGTTTTAGGACTATTTAATGAAATACCAAGTCTGGTGTTTTCAACATGAAAAAAGTGGTTGTCAAGTTTTTATGGCCTTACAATATATTTTATTCTGATGGGATTTTTGTTTTTCTGTTTTTTTTGTGTTTGTTTCTTCCATTTTCTACAGTATAAAATACTTGCTCACAATGGGGTCTCTGGTGACATAATTTATTAGTGCCGCATCTCGGCCTTTCCCTACACTCGGAAAGAGAGTCTCATGTTGGTTATATTGACAGTTTTTTACTTTTGCAGTTTGTACTTAAGGTTTAATAAAAACATACTGACAATTCACTGTCATTTCTTTCCAGCCTGCTTGTGTGTCTATCTGTGCACCAGTGGCGAACCGTGAGCACTGGGCAGCTGGGCCTTTACCTCAGCCCACTCCCCGCGCTGATCTCTGTGGCTCAGTTTGACTGAAACGGCTAAAATGCAAGCTCAAACGATATGCGTACTTAACATCAATAACGTTCTAGTATGATTAGGACGCTTCGGTTTCTATAGGTCAAATACAAGTTACCCGTGAACTTTGTTGTGTGACTCAGTGGCGTAGTGGTTATGTTACTGGTCTGGTGATGCAGAGGTTGTGAGTTCGCGTCCCGTGTCCGTCCCTAGTCCCATAAACAAACACACTTTTATTAATGAGAAATAATTAATTAGATAGAACATTAAATAATAGTAGTAACTTAAGTAAATAATTACTTAGTTTTTAAAATAAGTTACTTAAAGTAACTAAGTATCGTAAATATTTACTAGTAACTAATATGTGACAAAGAGCGCTTTTCCACTAGCGTCACCTCAGCACGGCACTGCACGGCACTGCACGGCGCTGTCTTCCCCCGCTTCCTGAAAGATTACCAAGGGAGTGGAGGAATGGGGCTGGGCTGTATACGTAGAAACTGCATGTTACATATCAACAACAACAACAACAACAAACTCCATCTAATGGAGTAAAATAAATAATATTGGGCAGATATACACAGCAATTGGTAGGTATTTAATAGAGCAATGTTAAATTCTGTTTTATTCCTAGCTGAACAAAAGCTGTAACATTATGTGTGAGGTGATAATTTGCCTTTAATAAAATCGCACGTCCCCCGATTTGAAAATCGCACATGTGAAAATCGAGATTTCAGTTCTCAAACAATAAATTGTGCAGCCGTACCTGGAAACCTCTGGACCAATCCTGCGAAGCAGGCTGCTGACGTCAGTTTTCAGGTAGACTCAGCACGAGTGGTTCCACAGTTGGAACTGTTTTCGGCCGCTTACGTAGAGTAACTAAGTAACTTCACTTTTTTAAAGTTACACATACTCCTTTTCCACCAAAGTACTTCTAGTGCTGGTTCACAACTGGTTCATGTATATGCAGTTCCCTCTCTCTGTCTCTCGTCTCGGGTCTGGTTATTGTTGTTGGTCTGAACAACTCTGGCCTCCCTGTTCATGCAAGTGTTTTTTTTTCTTCTGGTCCAGCAGCAAGAAGAGGTGCTACTCTGGAACCTGTTTCTCTGGCCCCAGGGCCAGTTCTTTGTCAGTGGAAATTCCAAATGAAGCACTGGACTTGAACTAGCACTGGAACTACTTTGGTGGAAAAGGGGTATGTGTAACTAAAAAGTTTAAGTTACTGACTTAGTTACTGTTATGGAAATTATTTATCAAAGGAGTAAAGACAACTGTTTCAATAACTCAGAAAGAATCGATTCTATCTTAGTATGATTTATTTCAAAGGCAAAAGCATTTGAAAGACTCAGAGCACTGAGCAACCCAGTGAACTGAGCACCCCAGTGAACTGAGCACCAGTGAACTGAGTAACTCAACAAAGAACACAACAGTCTTTTATAGCCCCCTGCACACGTCTGCAAAACATCTCCTCATGGCCTTATCTTCGGGATGTTCGCCTCCTGGGAGTTTGTCCTTGGGATGTTCTTATCTTCTTGTCCAGCAGTCAAGTTAACAGAAGCCAGCCTTTCCTGTCATCCTCCTACATGGCTCAGCACATTCCAGATACATTTTTCCATCACACTACTCTACGTAAGCGGCCAAAAAACGTTCCAACTTTGGAGCCACTCGGCTGTGGTTCCAAGCGTGCCGAGTTGACCCAAACGGTACGGCTGCACAATGTATTGTTTGAGAATTGAAATCGCGATTTTCACACGTGCGATTCTGACGTGTGCTATTTTCAAATTGCGGCGAACTTAGTTACTTTAGGTAACTAAGTTCCCCACGATTACTTTAAGTAACTAAGTAACGTAGTTAAAAAATTAGGTAATAACTTCTACTACTATTATTTAATGTTGTATCTAATTAATTCTTATTATTAATCATTGTTAATGTTCTAAATTATACAGTGTGTTTGTTTATGGAACTAAAAATTCAGGATAGACGCAGGACACGAACTCAGGACCTCTGCATCCCCAGGGCAGTATCGTAACCACTACACCACCGACTCACACAACAAATTCTCCTCGGAACTTGTATTTGACCAATAGAAACTGACCAACTAATTAAAAAAAAAAAAAAAACATTAAGTCCAAAGTAAAAGGAGACTGAAAATGACTGACAGGTAAAGTTTGGATTTAAAAGTGTGCCGCTAGGAGAACTGTGTTCCTTCATCTCGGCCTTATAGGCTCCGCCTTCTCTGAGGGCACTACAATACTCTGACCATCAGGTTTCTTCTCAGCTGATGCAGGAAGTGCAGACGATGTTGTTCTTTGCTCACCGGTGTCCTCACCAGACACAGTCTCTGTCGTCTCAGAACAACCAACAGCAGCGGCGTCGTTAGAATTCTAAATTTTTGGTACGCCCACGTAAAATCAAACCATGACTGGTCAATTTGTCTCACTCTCCAAAGCAAGACACACACACACAAAAACTTCCTTCCTCCTACATGAAATCCTAACCAATGAATGAGCCAGCAAACCAGGCCCTTCTGACGGTTAGCTGGTAAAAAAATAAAATTCTTGGACATAATTTTCAACGCCTTATCATACTATGACATTTTTTGACGTTTCTGACATTTTCTGTGGGAAAAAAACTGACAGAATTTTTGACGCCTTACTATACTATAACCTTTTTTTTGACATTTGTTGAGTGGTGTGTGATTTCATGCTATTTTATGGCATTTTAGCATGTAATTTCAATTTGTAATTTTTTTGAATTTTTGGGGATTTTCGACATACTAACCCCTTATGTTTTTTCCTATTGTTGACCTATCAGAAAATGATGTTTTCTGGTATTTAATAACAAAATGTCATTATGGGTGGTGATTTCATGCTATTTTATGGCTTTTTTTTTTTGACATTTTCATGCATTATTTCAATTTTTAAACTTTTTGTATGATTGGACATTTTTGTTCCTTCTTCCTCTGTAGACTGTGAAGAGCTCGAGCCCCTTCCCTCATCATGGTGACATACAGGGTCACCATCAACAGCGTCCTGACCAGCTAGCATCACTGTGTGGTTTCGTGCCTGCACCGCATCCTGTCGCAGGACCGTCTAGCGCATCGTGAGAGCAGCTGAAAAAATCGCTGGTGCCCCTTTTCCTCACCTTCCAGACATCTACAACACCCGTCTCCAGCCACTAGCCACTACACAGCCTCTTCAGTCTGCTGTCATCAGTGAGAGACAGCTTCTCAACTCCCTCCCAGCTCTAGATTCTGGGCGTTGAATCCCCACAACCCACATGCAGACTCCCTCACCCCATCAACCCCCACACCTCTTCCCACACCCAGACCAGATGGCAAAGAACAATGAACCCCTACTACCACGACTCACCCACACACACACAGACACACACAGCCTCTCCATGTATCTCCTCTAGGACTGTTTGCACTTGAACACACGAACACTTACATTACATTGCATCACTGGATCTTTTATCTTACACTATTGTCCATTTGTTTATGCACTATCGTTCACCTGTTTACTTGTTGAATAAATGAATGAATGAATAAATATCGAGTACAGGGGGTCCTCGAGTTACGTCGGAGATCCGTTCCTGAGAATGTGTCGTAAGCGAAGTTCGACGTAAATCGGACCATACATTCATTGTGCCATTGTGCATACATTGTGCCACCAGATGTCGCTATAACACCGCGCTAAAATAAGAGTTTATTGTGGTGAATTGCCTTTTGTCCCTCTTGTCCCTCTTGTCACACCGTAGGGGTTGAGATCACGAGTGTAATGAGCATTTCCGCCCCCCCCACCACCTCCCCCTGCCGGCCGGCCATTTAACATAAGTAAACACAGCTGTGGAGGTGCCGGCAGGCTCTGCAGCACGTCTCTCTGTCTCTCTGCAGCCTGAGAGACAGAGCGAGCGCTCAGCAACTCGATCCCGTTTGAAGTCTGTACGTATTTACGGGGCAAACCGCTTAATCCGAAACAAGGAAGTTCACGGGAGATGTGTCGTAACTACGAAAACGACGTCATTTGCGACCGACGTAACTCGAGGACCCCTGTATTATGTGTATAGGTTCTCTAATTAAACGTTGGTTATTGCTTATTGTTGCACCACGGGGATGACAGTCACGCAATTTCAACTTTGTTTATGTCTTGTACATTTTGTAGAATTAACAATAAAGCTGACTTTCACTTCAACTTCTTTGCAGTTTTTTTGACCTATGAGAAAATGAGGTTTTCTGGCGTCTAATCAACAAAATATCATTCTGGGGGTGACTTCAGGCTATTTTCTGCCAGTTGGGTGCCTTATTTCCCTTTTTTCGTGTTTGGCCATTTTTGAGCATTTTCGACATACTAAACCCTTACGTTTTGGTCCGATTTTTGAGCCATGCCGAAATGAGGTTTTCTGGCGTCTAATGGAGAAAATATCACCCTGGGGGATGATTGCACGCTATCTTCTGCCAATCTAGCGCGTTTTTGCCACTTTTAAACTTTGTCCATTTTGGGCCATTTTCGACATACTACCCCTTACGTCTCGGTCCGATTTTTGAGCCGTGCCGAAATGAGGTTTTCTGGCATGTAATGGAGAAAATATCACCCTGGGGGATGAATTGCACGCTATCTTCTGCCAATCTAGCACGTTTTTTCCACTTTTAAACGATGTCCATTTTGGGCCATTTTCGACATACTAACCCCTTACGTCTCGGTCCGATTTTTTGAGCCGTACTGAAATGAGGTTTTCTGGCGTCTAATGGAG